>APFE031426631.1:261128-280375 GCA_000404065.3 Pinus taeda
CCAGGGGAGGGTGAGTCACCCTGTGGTCGTATGTTGCTCCAGTAAGAACCGCAAGCCCTCAGAGCTCCCAGAGCTCAATGTATGCAACATGCAGAACCCTTGTACAAGGGTTTCTTAACGACTCCAAGTTGTTTGGGAAAATCACAGATTAGATCTTTCCTCGGGGCTTTGACAAGGTGTATCGACCTATACATCATCTTAATGCGATGGAGCCTCCTTGCTCATTGACTTAACATATCCCAGATGATGTCTATCTGCTAGAGCAATCGACGAATACAGGATTGCTAAGTAATCGAATCCCACCTCTGGTTGTTACAGAGAATCATAGTGGTATGTGTTCAAACAGCTCACTGAAGAGCTTTCCCAACCAGGTAGCTTCATACGAGATCATACTTGTAGATATGTTTCCAGTCTCGGCGATGCTTATGGCAACCGACTTTTGCTTCCTGCTCATCCATTATATCAAAACAGAATCCAAAGAGAAACAGCACTAAAAGCGCTACAGTGATCCTCCACACTACCTGCCTAATCAGCATTCGAATAATGATGCAGTTTCATATTTCTAGTAGTGTATCTCAATCCATGAGAGATTATGTCCTGAAGACATCTCAGAAGATTCTTGGCACCAATCTAGTGAGGCTCAACCAAATATGAGCTCACAATGCTAACTGCAAAACATATGTTCGGACGGAGGTTCACCAAGAACATCAATGCGAATGAATTTTTGAAACTCAAAGGCATTTCCCAAATCTGGTCCGACATAACTACCATATAACTTCTAAAAGTGAAGATCCTCGAGGTAGGCACAGGCTTGTAGTCCATCATACCAAATCTTTTCAGAATCTTCACCACATATTTTCCTTGAGATAGGAAAATTTGGCTTCTGCCACACTTCAAGTCCTTGGTTCTTCATTTCAAATTCAGAAGCCAACTCCCTCTTACATTTATGAATGAGAGGGTATGCCCCTGTTAGAAAGAGGTCATCCACGTATACCACCAGTCTGAGAGGTTTGTCATCTTCAACCTTAAAGTAAAGGTTAGGATCGGCATCACTCCTAGTGAATCCCAGCTTCATCAAGTACTTATCGATCCTCTCATACCATGCCCAGGGTGCTTGCTTCAGCCCATAGAGAGTCTTCTTCAACCTACATACATGAGATTTTCAATCATAAATCTCAAATCCTTCGGGTTGCTCCACATGTACCTCTTCTTTGATCGAACCGTGCAAGAACGCGGTCTTGGCATCCATCTGATGTAGGTTCCATCCTTGTGAAGCCACAAGGGCTATGATCAAGCGGATGGTCGTATATATGGTAACATGTGCAAATATCATAGTCTATACCTTCCTTCTGGGAGAAACCACAAGCAACAAAACGAGCCTTATACTTTTCCGTACTTCCATCTGCTGCATGCTTTATCTTGTAAAGCCATTTAGAAGTGACAATTGTCTTGTCCTAGGGTCTAGGAACTACTTCCCAGACATCATTCTCCATAATAGACTCATATTCTATGGTCATAGCATCCTTCCATACTTGATGCTTGACGACATCTAAGAATGATGAAGGCTCATTTTGTATGATCGTGCTCATGATGGTCAGGTATCCCTGATACCTGTTAGGTTTCTTACTTTGACAGAAGGTTCCTCGGGGTGTAGCATGTCCTTCAGCATCATCAAATATCCCAGTAAGCCATCAAGGCCTCTTCCTAGAAGAGGAAGGCTCAGGTGGATAAATAGGATCCATGGGTTCCTCCAAATCAAGCATTGTTACATCATCTACCCATAGAGACAGCTTCCACAATCGTACAGTTCTTCTTTTCCGCCACCATTCTGCTCAGGAGTATGTGGTGTAGTAGTCTCCCTCTTAATGCCAGCCTCAGATATGCCTGAGTGAACCAACTGTAATATATCGGAGGCCTTGCTTAGGCTTGAGGGGAATGGTCCCCTTTTGAGCTTTCCTTCGACACATCCTATACATACAGCTTCTTTCTCTACTCAAAATTCGGGCATCCCTATCACCATTTGTCTTACACCGAGTAGAGCTTTATAATGAAGGTGGGCAAACATCCGATGCCAAAGTTTGGACTAAAGAGATGTGTCATAAGACATGACACCTAGCAGACTTCCATCGACTTGATATAACGAATCAATGTGAAACCCAAGAGTAAAGGTGTCTTTAACATTATTTTTCGATACACGTACCTTGCCATCGCTGAGGTTACCTTGTAGCCTTTGTCTTCCATTGCCAAGATGGACACCAAGTTCTTTCGGAGGTCAGGTGCATTTAATACATCTTGGAATATCTAGCCTTCTTGAATGCTTGTCCTCTTCCTTGATTCCCAACTCTCCTCTTACCTTTGCTATTGCATTTGTCATTGATTGCCATCAGAGAGATTTTGATCATCGTCCCAGTGTGAGTCCTTTCTATCAGGGCACTCCCTTGTAGTGACCTACTTTATCGCAGATGTAACATCATCGTTTTCTTCCACCCTTCGGTCCAGCCTTTCCTTTTGATTTAGTCCCGGAATTATTTCTTTTCTTAGCATGAGAAGAAAAAGCAGGAGGAGGACCTTTAGGCATGGACATTTCTTGCTCTTCTACCCTTGTTTCTTCTTGAATGCATCTAGCCATTAATTCCTCGAAACTAGGAATTATATTATTGTTCAGAAGAGTAGTCTTGAACACGTACCATTCGGATGGTAATCCTCCAAGAGTTGTGAGTGCCATTTCTCTGTCAATAATAGTCTCCCCAAATAGATAAGAGATCGTTCTTGATCTCAGTGATTCTTAAGAAGTATGCTTGCATACTCTCATTTTTACCCTTCTTGATTTTCCTCAGTTTATTTCTAAGAAACAAAACTTGATTTGCATCATTAACTTTAAATAAAATCACCAGTCTATCATAGATTTCCTTGGAGGTGTCCAGTTCAGAGATGTAGGCCACCAAGTGCTTGTCGATAGAGTCCCAGATGATCTTCTTTGTTTTGACTTCTCCGTTTTTCCATTTGTTCCAAGTAGTAGCGGATGCATTTGATGGAGGCTCAACAATATTGCCTCTTACATGGTCCAACACTCCTTGATCTTCTAGGGTTAGATCGATATACATCTTCCATCCGTGATAGTCAGCTTTCTCACGGAGCTTTTCTTCGGCAGGAAAGAGTTTTGAGGACTCCATAGTTCTTTTAAGATAGCCTTGCCAATCTTCTCTTCGGTGATTGCTCTTGCTCTTGCTCGGGCTTTGTCTTCACCTTAGTTCTGATACCATGTTAAGATATGGTATGTTCTATGCTTATAACAGTTTACTTCTTTTTCTTATTATATTCCACAGATTAGAAATCACATGTACATAAAGTAAGTGCAGATAGAACATTAAACGATCGACAGAAAACAAGCCAAGATAAGAGACACAAGATGTGGCGGCTAGCCAGGGACAAACCCCACAATGTGTGGGGAAAACCTTTGATCAAATCTTCTTTTATCTTCAATAATTCAGCAGAGAGAAATAGTATAATAAATCTTATTTATATCAGCAGTATCAAACCCTAGATTAGCAGCATCAGCTTTAGCGGCTTCATCGTCAAGCTAGGGCAGACGATATCTCATAAACCGACCATCGAATCGGCTTGATTCCACCACCAAACGTTGCGGCTTCCAGAGGAGGTTCAGATGAACCTATAGCATAGTTCAGATGAGATCTTTTGGTCCACGTAGGTCAAACTTTACTTCTGCAGTTGCAGCTTCAGTTTCAGCAGCTTCCTTCAAACTAGGGCAGTCAATATCTTGCAAACTGTTCGTCGGATTGACTTGATTCCACCACCAAAAGTTGCGGCTTTCAGAGGAGGTTAAGATGAACCTATGGCGCACTTCAGATGAGGAGATCTTCTGGTCCACGCAGGTCAAACTTTACTTCTGCAGTTGTAGCTTCAGTTTCAATAGCTTCCTTCAAACTAGGGCAGTCGATATCTTGCAAACCGTCTGTCGGATTGACTTGATTCCACCACCAAAATTGCGGTTTTCAGAGGAGGTTTAGATGAACCTACAGTGCAGTTTAGATGAGGAGATCTTCTGGTCCACGTAGGTCAAACTTTACTTCTACAATTGCAGCTTCAGTTTCAGCAACTTCCGGCTTCACATGTGTGAGAGAGAAACCCTTTTCTGTGTAGTAGAGAAGAGACTCTTTTCTGCGCAATAGACAGAGAGAAATGTGATTAGATGAGTGAGTGCAAATGAGGGAAAGTCCTCTTGTATTTATACACAAATGATGATGTTTGAATAGTTGCCACTGTTGGGCTTCTGAGCCTACACGAGTTGTAGGTCGGCTTGATAATAATTCCATAATCAAAATAAATTCATACCTCCATGAATACTTATCGGAATCGGATGATCTTTATATCAATCTTACACCTATCGACAAGAGGAATCTAATAAAAATATTATCAGCCATGAAAAAGATGACCCACATGAAGATTGGCCCTAGTTGCCAATTTTAACACATAAAGTATGCAAACTTGTGAAGTCCTTTTATGTCCTCAAACAAGCACCGCGAGCCTGGTATGAAAAACTAACTGAGCATCTTCTGAAACTCAATTTCAAACATTATGATCTTGATGATGCAACTTTATTTGTCAAGAAAGTTGCCAACAGTTGTTCTTGTGGTATATGTAGATGATCTTTTGATGATAGGGAACAATGAAAGCTACATTGCATCCATAAAGAAGGAATTGGGCAAAGTTTTGAAATGACTGATTTGGGCTATGTTCATTACTATCTTGGTATTGAAGTAACCCAACAATCGAAGTCCATATTTCTTTCTCAAAAGAAATACATTGGAGATCTGTTGAACAGATTTGGCACGACAGAATGCAATCCTCTTACTACTCCAATGGAACAAAACTTAAAGCTCACATCTATTGAAAGAAAAGAATTTGAGGATGCAACGAAGTATAGACAGCTTGTAGGAAGTCTCAACTACCTAACTACTACCAGACCAAACATTTTGTTTGCTGTTCGAATCCTCTCCAGGTTTATGCAAAAGCCTTGTGAGGGACATTGGTCTACTGCAAAAAGAGTTCTAAGATACTTGAAGGGAACTCACTACTTTAAAATCAAGTATACACAGGTGGACGACTCAATTTGGATACTTTGATTCAAACTTTGATGGAGACAAAGAAACTGGGTATCTACTTCAGGATATGCTATGAGTCTTGGATCAAAAGTTGTCTCTTGGAGATCACGCAAACAATCAGTTCCAACAGATTCCACAACGAGAGCAGAATACGTGGCAGCAATTGAAGCAACAAAAGAAATTGTGTGGCTCAGGAAAATTCTTGACGATTTGCAGGTAAAACAAGTACAATCAACTCCACTCACGATTGACAATACCTCTGCAATAAAGTTGGCCAAGAACCCAAAGTTCCATGATCGAACGAAGCACATCAATACCAAATATCATCTGATTCGACATCATGTTGAGGCCAAAACAATCCATCTCCATCATTGTTCCACTAATGAGTAAATTGCCGACATCTTCACCAAAGCACTTGGAAGTGAAAAGCTTGAACAATTCAGAGTGATTGCTTGGACTCACCAACATCCCTTCAGATTAAGGGGGGCGAATGTTGACACCTAATCATTAGGATTGGGTGAATAAATATAATCAATGTAAATAAATAATAAGAGATATGAACAATCATCAGGAGATGAAGTGAACAGTCTCCCTCATGTATATAATAAAGACCAACCTAAAGGAATAATACGAATTCAATTGTTTTGAGGAGTTACTTCCTGGTCTGACAACTAGTTTGTGGGAGGCTTCCTATGTGAGGGATGGGGTGGCATGGCTGGAAGAAAAATTATTGTGTAGATAAATAAATGAATAAAGATATTGAGATGGCAGCATAGGCACACTATAACATGTAAAACACTACAGTATGTGGTATTGTTATCTTATAACGTGTTACACACTATGGCTTGGAGATCTCAAAAGCTTATCTATATTATAGAACCCTTCTTTTTCAAAACAAATTGTGTACCTTTCAGCTTAAATTTTCCATGTACAGAGAAATATAGAATAAGCTAGCTCCAGATATCAAAATTAACAACCCTTTGTTGACCGTTTCCAAATTGATATACTAAATTGTGAGTTATTTGTGTGTTAAGATCCATTATAAAGATGAGATCATTTTGAAACTAAGATTTCAAATAGAAAAATGAAGTTCTAAAAATAACAAATGTTAGATCCATAGCTATCTTCACCTTCGATCAGGCCCAGCACCACAGGCTACAGTATCGCTCACAGTCAGGACTGCTACCTTTACACTTGTATCACTATGTTCTTCTTGAGAATTCTTGAATATATTTTCATGCTTTGCACTTGAAAGTTGACCACTTAAAACATTGTCCATGGATGCCGATGTCTGGGGAACAGGCACGCTGCTGACATCAGAAATTAACAGTGCCCACACCATTGTCCCTGCTGGAAGTATTTTATTTCCTGCGGGCAATTCCAATAATGCATTTGCAGACTTCATGCTTAAAAGGCGGCTACTAACTTGATGTCCTGTGCTTACAGCAACAAAGCTGGACAACATGAAAGCCCGTCATAATCATGCCAGGATACAAATATCAATCAAATGAAGAAAAATAAAGTCTATCTATAGAAAGTATAAACTAACTAAATGTGACAATCAAAGTGTCTGTTATAATTCATTATCAACATGTCATCTTTCATAAACTCCCTCACAGTTTGGAGGTTCAACACTCATTTGAAGTTGGAACCACAACAATCGAGCACAAAAACTTAAGAAGAAAGCGATATATATATGCTGCAGTGCATCAGGGAAAAATAGAATGTATAAAACTCACCCAGGGTAACCAGATCCATTGTCTTGTTCCCAATGAATTATAGCACGGTGATATTCGGGTCTTAAAGGGTCTAATGTTTTTGGTTCTGAAATGCGAGCTTGTACTCTGCAAGACGGTTTAAACCAGTATAATTCAGATTATCTTCTATATTCTTAAGTCCTCCTGAAAACATATAGACAGATGGGAAGCAAACCTAAAACATAGACACATCAAACATCTATGTTGGACTATGTAGCACATCTCCATGCTAAGTTTCTACCCAAAGAGACATTCAACTATACTAAAACTTTTTAAAATAGTCGTTTAGTTATATAGTTTCCTGCCTTCACAACTCTCTCTTAAACTTTTCAATTTATGCACCATTTTCAAGCAATTTTACTCCACATCGGCAATCAATGTGCCCGAAAACTTCCTTCAGATTCTCTCTCTGGTGTAGTCAGAATTCATAAAACAACCAACTAAAGGTTTAGTAACTGATATTCAACTTTATATAAGAGGATGCATGAGGTATCATTTAAATGATGTTGGGATAAAATCTTGAACAACTAACTAGGCCAAAATGATGACTATTAAAATAAACTTGTGAATAAATAGTGACAGATTACTGTTGATTTATGCATAAATACACAAATATGAAACTGAAATGACATTCTTAATATAAACAAAATAACATATATAGCATAAAGCTTATTCAATATAGATGCAAACACTCAAACCTCCAAAGCCTGGGATCTCTCCAACCAGCTAAGTGTCGGATTGCAGGAATAGCCATAAGATAGAAACAAACTAAGCAACTGACAGGATTGCCCGGCAGACCAAATGCAAGAATATTTTTTCCTGGCCTTGTTTCTGTTGATGCAACATTGATGGTTGCAAATGTTATTGGCTTTCCAGGCTTCATACAAACCTGCATGCATGAGGCAGAAGAGCATCAAGGATATGCATCAGCTCAAGCAGTTATAGAGATTAAATATGACTCGTTGTAACAAAATAAATTAATTTTAAACAAGGAAAATACCACTCAGCCATGTTCCTAACATATGCAGTATTCACAGCTTTATTTCACTTGACCCCAATAAATGTGTATGCACAATCACGAAATATGGTTATAGTAATTCCTTTTAAGTGAATGTATCTAGATTATAGAGAAACCTGGCAAGGGAGATCGAGCAAGTTTGACTAGTGTGCAAAATACAAAGTCAAAATTTGACTTTATCCTTTCATCAACGCCTCAAACTATGGTATACTATAACCTGAAACCATCTGGGAAAGCCATCCTATATGTTCCAGATTTCTGGAACCTTTTAATTGTTGAAATTTGGGGCAGCTATGGAATGAATTTTCGATGAGAAACCCATCTACCCCAAAAGAAACCCATCTTGCACCATAAGAAGAATTCAAATTGGACAAAAGAAATATTATTATTATTGATGTCCTAGGCACTTTCTCATTATTATTTGATGTGTCCAGTTCTGGGCAAGCAATTTGGTAAATATATTATACATACTTAAATTAAGTTTTACTAATATGGTGTGGGAAAAATGGTGAAAAGTTCAAGTCAACCTCATCTCATAAGCCCCTCTTGGCTCCTCCACCATTTGGTATAAATAGACCACCTTGGAGCTCATTCAAACACAACACAACACATCACGTTCTTCTCTAATTTGAGGTTCATATGATCTGAGGTAGCCGCAGCCCTAGCCGAGCTTGAGAAGAGTCAGTTGTTGGTCCTCTTTCTTGTGTTTGGTCTTCGACAATTTGGAAGATTGCAGGCTGACTTGTGGAGGCAAGTTTTATGAAGAAATTCTCTGATTTGTAGGCCCAGATTTCTGTGTATTTAAGGTAGGGCCGAGCCTCTGAGGTAAAATATTTGGAGGGCCGAGTTACGTTGCTTGATGGCCTAATGAAGGAGGCCAGATCTGGGCAGTTTTGTGTATGGATTGGATGTAAATCTTCTGGTTAAGCAGGCCACAAGACTCAGTGTCTTGGAGAGAGGGCCGAGCCCCTATAGTGCCTAGCATGGAGGGCCGTAACTTGTAATCCATGTATTGGAAGGATGATCAGTCACATACATTTCTAAGGTGAGGCCAAGTTAGTCTCAAAGGGAATCGCAGAGTTTTGAGAAAGACTTAGGCCCTGATCTAGGGATGACATGGAAGTCACTAAAAGCCCAAACCAGGGCCGAGAAGTTTCAGATATATGTATTCAAGGCCAGAGTGTTGATGATAGAAAAATCTTCTATACAGATGTATGCTATCTTTCCTTGTTTAATGTTCCGTAAGATGAAAAATGTCCTGGTTCAACAACTTATATGGCCGCCAGTGAACGGTTGCTAGGGCTGGACAATAAGCATCCTTACGACAGTGATTCTATGATGCATAACAGTGATATATGGTAGAGTTATCTACGATGAACGACACTAACATATGGCAAAAATTCTTGTAATATAGATGACTGTCATTATGACTGAGATGTGTGGCAAAAAGCTTGTATGACAGTGATATATGACAGTATGTGATAAAGATTTATAGTTGTGTTCTTATGACTGTTATGGATGGCAGTATTCATATGATGAATGCCCTTAATATAATTATTACAGTGCTATATGGCAGTGACTGTGTGACAATGATGACAGTGATATACTTATGGCATTGATGTGACATTGATTAATGGCAGCGTCCTAATAACAGTGATATGGCAATATATGGTAGAGATATTTATTCTAATGTATGGCAATGGTATGGCAGTGTATGTCAATGATACTTATTACGGCAAGTGATTTATGGACTAAGTTCACATGACAGGGATGTATGACAGTTTGACAGAAATATATGATAGTATGATGATGTTGTATGGCAATGTCCTCGTGACAGTGTCGACAGTACTACTTGAGACAGAGATCTATGCTAGCTACAGTGATTTGGAAGCAGCACTATCAGACGTCTTGTTATTGACTTATGAGGATCATGTATGATCCCAGGTTGGCACTGTGACACCTAATGTGATTGATGATCAAAGACATGTCTCATTCTTATAGTACCTTATATCTCAGTTGAACATTTGTTGAATATCTAATAGAAGAAGAAGAATTGATTATGGGTTTTCCCCCTTGTGGGGTTTTGCACTGGTCTCTAACCAAAATCCTGGTGTCTCTATTGTGTATATTTTTCTTCTATTTTTTGTTATTGATCCGTTGCATTCTCGATATTATTGTTCTCTTTACATAAGTGCTAATGATGATATGATGTTATGGGGTGAATGTAATATACAAATGTTGAACAAGTTTCAGTGCAATTATTTACAACAGAGAACAATCTAGCCCTAAAAATTAGCATTAATTTAAATAACCTAAATAAGGCATCTACAAATATTGTTGTTTTTACACATATTAGTGTTAGGTAATTTATTTGCGTATATTGTGTAACACTTTATTATCCATCTAGAGTATGTAAACTCATGAGATGCAAACATAATATGAGTAAAATTAGATGGTTTTCCGTGTTATCTATCCATAATGATTAATGCTTACTCTATAAAATCAACAGCATAAAATGAAACACACCACACTTCATCAATCAAAAGCCAGTTTATTCAACCCTGGCAATATTTATGTACTTGGCATCAATCCTGCTATTGAGCAGAGATGCTATTGTCACTAGGTTATCCCCTTGCATCTTTTTCCATGAACTATTGCACTTATTGTTACCAAGCTTTGATTAAAAGAACACACTTGCATAAAGGAAACACACCATGCTTCATAAACTCAAAGCTAGCTCAGTCACTCTTGGCACTGATTGTGTACTTGAAGGCTGGTCATACATAAATTAGGCACTACTCATTTTCCATAAATCACGGCTCTTATTGTTGGCAAGAATTAGTAAATTCAAACTAATCTCACTTGCAAAAGGAGAAAACTGAGTTTTCTAAAGGAAGCTGTGTCGGGATTTCTTGTGGATGAAGGGTAATTCCCTTAAAATAATTTTGCCTAGATTTGCTTGTTGTTTGGATTGCCATTTGAGGATCCATAGATTGTAATCAAAATTTCACTGCGGCATAATAATAAAAACCCTCACCGTTGAACCGATTTTCCCAAGTTGGGTTTTTCTGCGGACATTTGTACAAAAATAACGGTTTCATTTTTATGTGTGTGCTATTATTTTCTCAATTCCAGCGCTATTTATTTTCCGCAGTTTTATTTGTGAAGGTTGCAATATGTTTATTTCAATGTTCTCGTAGCAGTAAACTGAATATTTAATTTATCAATTAGAAGAAATAATACCAGTTGTTGCAATAGGATTTCAGTTTTGAAATTTTCACATGGTATCAGAGCGTAAGTGATCAGCCGGAAGCTCAGAAGCAAAGGAAAGAATTTCAATGCTCGGAGGGAGCAACAACCGAAATTCTCAAAGGCAATACAGTATCTAGATAGGCAGGTCGAATTGCTAGGGGAAAAAAATCGATTTTCAGTTGCAGGAGTGCAGAAAAGTCAAATTCCCCGGGATTGTAATTCCAACAGTTAGAGGGAGCAACTACAGCTCATATTTTTGCTGAGCAGATTCCTGGTTGGATTCAGAGGGTTTTGCTACAGGTTGCAGAAGCAGAATCTACGTCAGGTGGAAGAGAAAATCACACATAGTGACATAGCAGAGGGAAAATTTTCCTCAGGGAACTTAGAGTCTCGGAAGTTCGAATTTCTAGTTGCAGATTGGCAGTAGTAGCTAGCAGAGCCACGCATTCCAAGAGAGAGCGCAAATAATAGAGCAGCAGCCAAGCACAAGGAAACAGGGAGTTTTCGACAATTTCAGAGATAGCCACTACAAAGCTTAGAGATCAGACTAGATTGGATGGAGCTTCCAACTATGTCATCTAGAAGGCTAGTATGTATTTCTTTCTAAATGAATATGGCATGAAAGCCTATATTGATAATGTAGTGGCAGTTCCTCAAGATGCAGACCAGCGCAAGGAATATACGAAGGAATTGGCACGGGTGAAGCGTTTAATCCTGGATGGAGTCCGGGACCATATAGTCTCACACATAGCGACCAAGGGAACGATGAAAGAGATGTGGGATGCTTTCTCCACGCTATACCAAGGTACTTTCGAGTAGCGAAAGATGTTCCGACGCATCAAGACACAGAAGGGGGAAGGCATGGATCCCTTCCTCACCAGGTTTCAGGAAGTCCAAGACCAGCGTTCAGATGTTGGCGCAGTGCATCAACCTTCAGAGCTAGTACGATTAGCACTCAACAGTGTCTCAGAGGATTGGCAGGTCTTCGTCCAAAGTATATTGGGCAGAGACACGCTACCAAAATGGGACAAAATGTGGACCAATTTTCAACAGGGCGAGTCAAGACAAGCTCCGTTGAATAGATTCATCAGTGGGAGAAGTAGCAGCAGATCGAAGGTTCTGAAGGAGGAGAATGTGGCCCTCGCATCTAAGGGTCCCATTTAAGGGCAAGGGGAGTAGAGAAAGAGGAAGATGGACCTATCTAAGGACAAGTGCTTCAAGTGTGGTGAGTTTGGCCACTATAATACCGAGTTTCCTCTCAGAAAGAGGGACAAAGAGGAGAAGCAGGACCAGGCAATAGCACATGTTGAGATAAATAGGCTATCCTCCAGGTTGGAGGAAGACTTCACTATGATTGCCCACATACCTCCAGGAGTGAGGTGGGGTGGCTTGGAGTTGTAGCCCTAGAAAGCTACGGAGATTGGGCAAGGTCCTTGAGGAGTCCACCTCATGGATCATTATCTGGCTACGTGGGCCCACAGTGTTCAGTAGCAGGATGGATCAGTGGCAATTGATGCAGTCAGAACCAGAGTGACAATTGCATACTAGTAGCAGTCAGATACTAAGGAGCGCAGTATAAAGTTGGCAACAGTGCAGAGTCGCACAGTGCAGAGTTAGGAGCAGGGCAAATACTTCAATGATAATGCAGGAGCTAGTAGCAATCGAGATTCAAGAGACAGATGCATCATATTGAACACAATTGATTCAATATTTTCGATGTTTTTCAGTTACAGTAGTTGCAGTTGCAGCAACAACAGATCAGATAGTTGCAGTGCAGATACAGTGTTCGTAGCAGTATGGCAGTGTCAGCGGCAACACAGATGCAGCATTAGAGTTGCGCAGTGGTTGGTGGGCAGCAGTAGCTATACATCAACAGTGTGACGGGAGGTGATACAGAGACAGGGTGTTGTGACAGGGTGTGCAACACTAGAACACATTCCTCGCTAAGAGACAGTGTTAGTTTTTGTAGCATCAGATGTGTTCTAGCCACGAAATTTGGTGGAGAGGCTAGAATACATGAGATCTCCAAAACCCATAAATTGTTTTTGGAAATTCCACCAAGATATGACTTAATTAGATTATTAACCTATTTTTTTAATGTTTCCTAAGTCTAAACTTAGGAAAACTGGTTAATTAATCAGAATTAATTAAGTTAATGTGTGAATCATCTAGAAACTCACACGAATCGGCTCCAAGATGATCCTAGCCATTGATTAAGTTTTAATCTTGGTCATTGGTGCTCCAAGAATGGATTATAAGAGGAATTCGATGGGCACTTGGAGAAGATGCACTAGAGTCACTTGGAGAATTTGATTTTCCAAAGCAGCAGCAATCAATTGTCGAAGAGTTTGAGTTTCATTGAGGCAGCAGAGATGGTGAGGGGCAGAGACAGTGATCTGGAGGAAGTTTTCCAAATCTAGAGAGGCAGCAGCAAGAGGGTCGAGTTATTCTCGGTGAGGCAGCGCAGAGGACTGTGTAGTTGCTTCAGAAAGGCAGTTTGATTTGCTAGAGAGAAATATGTTCTGAGTTACAAAGGTCGGCAGAGGATCCAAAGTGATGGAGAGGCAATTTCCTTAGCAGAGACTGGCAGAACAACTTCATCAGAGGCAGGTTAGGGGCTTGACGTCATAAGGTCTGTATAGAGCAGCATAGAGGTTGGCGCAGAGGGTCTAGAGGTCGAGTTTTTTGAAGGAAGTTGTGTCGGGATTGGTTGTGGAGGAAGGGTAATTCCCTTAAAATAATTTTGCCCAGATTTTCTTCTTGTTTGAATTGCCAATTGGGCAACCATAGATTGTACTCAGATTTTCACTACTGCATAATAATAAAAACCCTCACTGTTGCACCGGTTTTCCCCAGTTGGGTTTTTCCAGAAACATTTGTCCAAAATTAACGGTGTCATTTTTATGTGTGTGTGCTCGTATTTTCTTAGTTCCAACACTATTTATTTTCCGTAGTTTTATTTGTGAAGGTTGCAGCGTGTTTATTTCGATGTTGCCATAGCAATAAACTGAATAATTAATTTATCAATTAGAAGAAATAATACCAGTTGTTGCAATAGGATTTCAGTTTTAAAATTTTCAGAAGAGGCACTCATAGGCACCTTCGGAAACAAGGTAATGGCCATAATAATAGCGGGTAGATCTCATGTTTGGCTTTTGCCCACGTGCTAAATTTTTATGTTCCGTCCATCTTTTGCATTTTGTGGTACATTTCCTATTGTAAGTGGCCAAATTATGCTTTTATCTTTCTTTTTAGTTGCAACAACCTCTGGGGCATTGTTCCAAGCCTGACCCAAAGTCTGGAAAAGGGGAGAGGCAGACTAACACCTTGTGGACCAAATGGACAAATGTGGACCCAGATGGGAAAAGTGTGAAAAGGGGTTATAATGAGCGGAGGGGAGAGATATATGGTGTCAAGAAGTGGAACCACACAACCAAAATCAGGGTTTCCCATGTAGTGCCACTCCTAAAGTTAATAGCCAATAGAGGAGATCCATGAGACTAGGATACAAGACTAACCACAGAGTTGAGACAAGGGAACAAGGGTACGGTCCAAGCCATTCTTTCTGTCAAATCGCCCCACTAATCCATGTCTGAATGTGCCCAAGAAAAGAAAGCATAAACACCCAATTACATAATGAAAAGTGATACCTTTAGGGTTGGAAGGTCCACCTTCAAACATACGATCATAACAAATGGGCAAGAACACATAATGGTTGGCTCGCTTGGCAGAGAATGGTGGCACATCGAGCTATTTGGTGGCTCCAAAGGGTTGTTGGTTGCCAACTAAAGACAAACTAATTATTCGAGCATCAACCATTTAGATGCATCAACCATCTAGAATCTAGATTCTTCTCCTCTTGTCTAGCCTTTGCCTCTACCTCGATTGTCTAGGGATATTAGTCAACATTGTCCAATTTTGATCAAACTACCTAATTCAAGACTTAAAATATGGTAGAAAAAGCTTAACATGCTTGATCGATGATTTTGACTTGATTGAAATGTAATTTTTTGCTAAGGGCGTGCCGCGTGACAAAGAAATTCAACAATTAACACCACCAACACTAGGGTACATATAGGGCTTGGTGCTCTTGATTACATGCTAATCGCATACCTTCATACTAGATAAAATCTAATGAAATGCCACAATCCCAATGATCCTGAATTCCTGAAAACTGTTTAGTCTATTGAATTTTAAATAGGATATGAAATTATATTTTCTCCATATGAAGTCCAATGAGGCTGGAACCACTCTCAAACATCCTGAGTCATTTCATGGTAATGTTAAAAATTTAAGTAAAATGATGAAAATGAAAAATAAAGGAGATTGTCACTTTTACTTTAAGAATTTAACATTACCATGAGGGAGCATCTGCTATATTTATTTTTTTTTGCCTTCATTCATCACCCTAACCCAAGGTGGACCCACCCCCAACAAGCAAACTCACCTAAAATTAAAATTAAAATTAAAAAAAAAAAAAAAAAAAATTGAAAAAAAAACGATTTTCTAAACGCTTTTTCAGAAGCTTTTCTGGAAGTGTACGGGAAGCGTACGCTTCCTCCTCCGAAGCGCCACGCTTCCGACGCCCGAAGTGCCATACGAAGCGCGCTTCGTCGCTTCCGTATCATGCTTCAGAATTTCCAGGAAGCGGCAAAAAATTCGGAAGCACGCTTCCGGCGAAGCTTCCTAGGCGCTTCTGTACAGGACGTGCTTTCAGGCTTGGAACTAGGGGGGCGCTTCATGCAACATTGGTTGTGAATTATGAATATGATGCTTCGTGAAAGACTAAAGTTGTTTCATTTCATTTCATTATTCATAATTCATTTTATAACATTTCATTTCATGTTAACAATTAGAACTTAGAAATATCTAAGATATTATTTCTTGTAATGGTTAAACATAGCTTACAAGTACAACTTTGGTGATCAATGATGATAAATGTTGTATATTGAATTTTCAATTTTGAAAGCTTGAAGTTGAAACTTTAAGATTGAATTTGATGAATCATGATTCACGAGACTCAATATGTTGCAGTTGTAATATGTATGTTACTAACTTGTGGACATGGTTGATGAAGATTATAACTTCTAGATGATTGATGTGATATGGTTCAATGATCAATCTATGTTTTTTATGTTTTTTATATCTAATTCATCATTCTACATGTTTTTATTGACATATACATATCAAAAATTAAAAAATATAAAAAATATATATCTTTTTAAAAAATCGCTTCAAGATTCGCTCCCAAACCGGGAGCTTCTGAAAATGTTGCTCCCGCTCCCGTTTTCACTCCCGCTCCCAAGTAACATTAGTTTAGATACATAAGCATTTTTGTATATTTGCAAGGAAACACTATACATATGCCCTTCTATATATGTGGAGATAAATACTACTTAAATACACTTCCAACTTACAATAAAGAGTGGAGCAAACTCATATACTAAATTAGTCTTTACATAAATCACAGATCTAGTTGCTTCAAAGTCTGTGCACCCTCATCCAAGGGTGGAACTATATTCTTCCAAAACCAATGGTTTCTCCATTGAAAAATCATTTCTTCAATGGGTACACCCTTAGCTTATGGCAAGAAGAGGTATACAAAGACAATCATAATATAGATTCACCCTGCAATGAATAGGAGAATCCCATACTTAGAAAGTACATAAAAAAATATAGGAAGGCCTGGGCAATTGCAAATGTGAAAAGAAAATCCATATAGACAATTATGGCTGTTCCAACGGAACAGGTTTCTAGTGGGAAAATTTCATTGGCACAGTCCATCGAAGAGAATCCCATCACCACCCAAATCTAGCTACAAATAAACAGATAATTGTTACCAACAATAGTGAGAAGCCTTTGGATAGTTGTTTGTTTCCTTCGAACCTTATGCTCAAGATTATGCCAACAACAACCTCTCAAAACATAGGACAATATTGTTATTGACGAGTCCAACAGGAAGGAGCCCAACAACAAACGAAAAAAAAAACATTCCATAAGCTGCTACTAAGCTTTTCTTAACCAGACACTAGTAAATCGAATAAGGGTTTTTCTTCCCGGTGCAACCCGTTGTTGAGATTAAAGAAGGGGTTTGGAACTTTTAAAACAAGTTCGCATGTCCCAATTATACATGGCATGGCATATGAACTTGGAGTCACTACAAAATCCCTCTTTACAAGCTACTTAATAGATGTGGTCACAAAAATTACTAATTTAATTAGAGAGATTTTATAACCAATTTCCCCGTAACACTTACAGCAATTCCTATCCTTTTAAGAAGTCATACGGACTTCCATGCAGAATAAAAGAGCTCAAGAATACAATTGAAGCATATTTGTTATAGATTTCCTCTCACTTACTCAGCTCATGTAGGCAAAAACTTAGGATTCCGATTCAACTCTGCAAATGTAACTGAAATAGGCCACAAAAGCACTCAACCAGAGATAGCATCAATGTTTTCCGCCAACGTTATAAAAGAGAAAGCAGAATATCTGGAGCTTTGTTTTCTAGGTGCAAAAGTAAGGGACTGATGCAATTCCCATAGTTCAAACCTTAATTTGAACTAATATTCGATGAGAAATCATGAAGTGCATTTGGCTCCTAGAGTCGAAGCACATGAATCCTACAAAAATATGGTTTTTCTTTATGGGGGCTCCCTATCCATGGTGAAAACATGGGTGTCTAATAAGGAATCAATTATGTTTGAACCCTGGGTTTCAGCAGCTGAAAATCCATACCTAAGATGTATGCTGACATGCTTGAAAACAAGATGCAACAAAATTAAAAAAGGCCTGTCATCTCTCAGTTTTGCTCTTACCTGACATGATATCATTAGAATACAACCACCAAAAACAAGGGTCTATGGCTGTCAGCAGGTGCAATTGATACCAAGTTGGAAAGTACAACAACAGCTGCGGTCAAAACAGTGGAATACAAGGAAGTATTTGATCCAAACTACCGAAAATAACAAGGGCATAAAACAATATGGAATTGATTCTAGTCAACATATGAAACATGGTAGGGAGATGGCCATGACTAGCTGTGGTTGATTCCTCCTCTCCAAAATATTCTAGAATGGATGTTCAATGGTGTTAGCCAATGCACTTGCATCCAGCATATCCTCATACTCTGTATCTACATGTTTGGTTCCCCTAGTCTTCTCTAGGATAGCGCGACCTTTCTCTAGATGCCCGCATTCTATCAGACTCTTGGGAGTCTCGAGAAGGAGGATCCCTAAAATTGTCATCAAAAGAGCAGGAATTGAAGCCAAACCCATGGAAAGATGCCATCCCCACGATGTTATGTCTTGAGTACCGTAATTAACCATATTTTCTATGAAAATCCCAAGTGTTGTGGCGAATTGGAACAACATATGAAGTCCTCCACAGAGTTTTGGAGGCACAAATTCAAACAATTTTTTTTTTTAACCAATTCGTTCAAATTCCAACCAAAAACTTTGTAAACCAAAGCCCTCTTGTGTCCAAACTACCAAAAAAGTCTGCAAAACCTAGTTTTTCATATTAAAGGGCCTGCAAACCCAATTCATTCAAAGTCAAATATAAGCTTTGTAACCAAGTCATTATAAGTGGAATTAAAAATTATGTAATCCCAAGTCATTGAATTCCATAGAAATAACTGTTAAAGCCAAAAGACTATAACCGTTGGTTACCCACAATTTTTTCGGTTGTTACACAGTAATTTGTCACCGTTTTTCACCGTCCTCGTTACCCCTCTCCTGCACCTTGGAGAACACATTCCGGGACTTGTGGGAAGTGACAAGACTTGAAACCACTTGCATTATTCACCTCTAAACATGAGCTTTGTATGCCCTTAAGACATCTCCTGCTCTTTGCCCTTAAAAACAACCCTTTTTACATTAGCGCTGGTCCCCTGTGTTATGCCCGCGCCAATGGGGAAAATCCTATTGAAATGGCGCGCCATTAGCGCTCTATCCCAGAGTCGCAATCGTGCCAACCATTTTGGGAAAAGTTTTGAACTAATCAAACCTTCGAAGGTTCTGTCCAACTCATTCACCAACTGACTCCAAGTTAAGTGAGGATGGTTTGGCTTCGAATCTCCTTGGATGGAAAGTAGTTT
>APFE031426631.1:280730-309304 GCA_000404065.3 Pinus taeda
ACCCAGCCAAAGGAGGACTTGACGTCAGGACGCTGGTTGTATTCTCCTTTGTTGATTATTAATAATAGATGAGTATCATTATGGCTCCATTCTCATTGTACTTGTAATGGTTGATGTTGAATTATATCCTTCCTGACTGATGTATAATTGCATATATTAGATTTCACGCTTGTGTTTGTGTTGTTCTCTTTGTGTGCAGGTGTCCGTTCATGGAGATAGTGGAGGATTGTGACCGGCCAAGACAAAGGGGCGTAGGCTACGTCTCTTCTACGAACAAAAGCGTTGGAACTCAAGTAGGTATTCATCACCTACCTTTTATTTGCAATTAGGAACTTGCGTGATAGCATTGTTTGATTGTTGCTAGACCCATTCTGGGCTAGTAGGGATCACCTCTATCCGTAGAGGGGATTTACCTCTCCAACAATTTGGCGACTCCGTTGGGGACTTTAGCTCGTTGTTTAATTTGTAAACTTAGATGGAGTCTAAAGCACGGCCAGATAGCCTTCGAAACATTATTGCTTTGCAGTAGTGAAGTAGATCAAAGCCGCTTCAGTCAATCTCCGGTTTGGTTTACGGACTGAACAATTTGGAGTTTGTCTTGCCTCTTTGGTTTTCTCTTGCTTGCTTGCTTGGATAAGTTTTTGGAATTGAATTTCTTGCTACCTCTTGCTTCCTGGCTTGCCTAGATACTGTAACCGAGCTTTAGACCGCTTATTTTTCTTTTTGAATTGGCAAACTTCATTAGCGCAGTTTTTGCTTTCACAGTCGCGCTAGTGGCCCTTGTTGCTAACTGACAACCCGCGCCAATTCCTGCTTAGCGCGAGTTACAGCCTGACAGTCGCGCCAGGCCTCTTAGCTTTTGAATTCACTTGTTTGCCTGCCTTGTGAGCTTGGATTTACATTTTTCTGCGTCTTTTTCAATTACTGGAGTGTGTTTGATCCTTGTTTGACTGGTTCTCAACCTTTGTCTTCCAGTTGTTTGCCTCTTTCCATCGATTTCACACCTAAACCCTATGGCATCTAGTGGCCATGTGTGTCGAGCCTTCCGTGGGAGTTTTGGGTTTCTTGATTGTCCAGTTGACTTTGTGATTGCTTTTCGCACCCGTTCAGTGATTGTTGAAGTGTTTTTGATTGATTTCCGAGTGACTTGCTTTTTCTTGCTTGGATTTCATTCTAGCTTTGTTTGAGCTTAGATCACATAGCTCGTACAAGCCTTTGTTTTCCTTTTGATTTGGAGAACTCTCTTAGTGTCTTGGGATTTCATTGTGTTCTCATTGAGTGAATTTGTCTCTTTACTCAGTGTTATTGTCTTTCAAAATTCATTCTAGTGCATTGTGCCTTCGAAAAAGAAATCAAATAATCTCTTTTGCGTTCAATAGTTAATGGAATAGAAATTTTCATTGATTTGTATTATTGAAAAGAAAAAGTTTTATTTCTTTGCCGTTAGCTGCATTAGGGTGTTTGATTGATTGTGCTCATTTTGTTTGATTGAAAATTCTCAACCTTCTCGTAGTTAGTATTCATCGAACGAAATGATATTCTTTGGCATATAGCTTGCATCTAGGCAATTGTGAAAGATCACATACGGTAAGACCTGAAATCAAAACTTCATTAAAGATCAACCATAAAATAAACCGAATGAACATAAAAACGCATTGGAACATAACGCTAACATTCTAGAGGTCTAGGCTAGAGACGTGCTCTGGCGTCGTTAAACCTAGTCACCTTCGTTTTATCATTAAGGTTGGGTGATTCCTTCTTGTCTGATTCGTTTGTGGTCTAGTATGGACTTGGGCTCCCACGTACCGTCGTGTATATATGGGGAGACTCCACTAGGTTTTTACATCCTTGATCCATAGGAAGCCGTGTTTGTCGCCTTACAAGCCGTAACGCACTGAACACAGCATTCGGGAAGATTGACTGCAGTACGGAAAGTCCTTGGTTTTCATACGATTGCCAAGGTGTATAAGCAGTTTTACGGATTGTCTAGTAAACCCCTTGCCTAGTTTCTCCAGAGCAATCACTTTTTGATCCTTTTCGGACTCTGTAAAAGAAAAGGCTCTATTGAGCATTTGTCACTTCAGGCTCTTTAAACATTTGAAGGCGACTAGAGTCATCTTTTGTCCTTTTCTCGACTCTTAAAACATGAAAAGGTCAAGTTGTGTCCTAATGTCATAAAAATTTATTCAGTCACGATAACATTCACCTTGGTAGATCTTGTTTGCGTTTAGTTTTGAGTAGGGTTTCTTATCGTTAGCTTATTTAGGGTCTTTGTTTGATCATCCTGGCGGATCCATCGATCTCGTCTCCCATCCCAAGTGACCAAGGGTCTCCATCTTCTACTGCCCCTGAGACACCGGTTTGTGGTGACACTCTTCCTATTGTTCCGAGTGTCCAACCGTTGAACTCTCGTGCTCCAGAGGACGAACTTTATGACTTGTTTTGGAACCCTGTTTGGGAGCCCTCTGAAGAGGATTTTCCCACTACTCCTGTTGGTGTCGCATCTCCGATGGCTTCTTCCGATATCGTGTCGAGTGGGACACCCGTTATGTCGAGTATTGATACTCCCATTGCGGCTACATCCCCGGTTATCTCTACACCCTACACTGTCACACCTCTCGATATCACAGTGCCGGTGCGTTATATATATCTGAGGGATGCTATGAACTCTGCGACTTCCTCTTCCATGTGGAATCAAAACATCGTCCCTACCACAGGACCGTTTTCTTCCCAAGTTCACCATACTGCTATTACAGCAGTTCCAACCAATCCAACCGTCTGTGTCGCGTCATCGACTCCAATTGTTAGTGCCGTTACAGCATCTTCTGCTGTGACTTCTGCTGCCGGCCCATCTCGAGGTCCGGCACAAAGTGGTCCATTAGCACATACTGCTAGAGTTGTCCATCCCGCAAGTGGTGCCCCACCCCTTTCTAATGCTATTTCGGCAGGGGGGGCATATTCCCAATACTTGCATAATGTCCAAAACCCAGGCGAGCAAGGCCCCTATTATGATCCTGTCAATCATTATTTGTATACCTCCTTGCCGAATGAGCCCTATGTTGAGGCTTCAGTTCCATTGAATGTGGCTTGGGGTACTGCCAGATATGGCGGTGGCCAGTTCCATCCGGGTCAAGGACAGCCATCTCAAGGACCACCCTACCAGGGTCAACCATCTTACTTGCAACCTAATCATGGGCAGCAGTATTATGGCCAGAATTACCCAGGTCAACCTGGAGGTTCGCAAGGACAACCCTATCAGGGACAACCTTTAGCCTCTAGTGGTCTGTCTTATACATATCTTGGGAAACCTTTTGGAAACCCGGGACAACCCTATGCTCAGCAAGGACAACCTGGGCCCCAGCAGGGCTACCCTTCGGGGCAACCCTATGGGAACCTGGGACAACCTTACGGTCAGCAAGGTCAACCCAGAAACCAACAAGGCTACCCTTCTGGGCAAAATGGCCAGCCTTACGCACAGCAAGGTCAACCCACTGCTCAGCATCCATCTGGTCTACAAGGACAACCTTCGGCTGCGCAAGGACAACCCACCGCTCAGCAAGCTCAACCTTCTGGGCAAATGGGTCTGTCTCAGATCCGGCCAGGACAACCTTTCGGCCAGATGGCCCAACCTTCACAAGGATATCCTTCTGGGGCGGCTCAACCGGGCATGCAGATGATTCTTGATTCACAGCCTCAACCCGGTTATCAACCCCAAAATTCAGGTGGGTATCAATCCCAACCTCCTTATTCAGGTGGGTATCAATCCCAGCCTCTTTATTCGGGTGGGTATCAATCCCAACCTCCTTATTCGGGTGGGTACCAATCCCAACCTCTGTATTCAGGTGGGTATCAATCCCAACCTTCTCATCAAATGTCGCCTGGTTCCCAGGCTTAGTATGGATACCAGCAACCCCAGGGGCAAAATCAATATACCCCGTATCAAAATTACCAACAACCGCAGGCCAACCCTTATCAAAATTATCAACAACCTGTAGGGCAGTATGGTAACCAGTGGGGCGCTGGGGGGCAGAACCAGTACCAATCGTCCGGCTCCAGAAATAACCCTTATGGAAAAAATTCTTATGGACAGGGTCCTTTTGGACCTTGTCCATCCGGACAGGGCCCTTTTGGACCTGGCCCATCTGGACAAGGCCAGTGGGGGAAACCAACAACTGGATGGAATTCTGGCACTACCTCATATCCGAGACAAATGTCCTTTAATCCGCAACTACCATTTCTAGCGACGTTGGAACTGCCCGATGTGTCGAAGTTAACAAATGATCCCATTCTGCATAATCCACAATGGCCACCAGTTCCAACTAAGATACCTAGCGGCTGTCCCAAATTTGATGGCAAAGCCGGAGAGGACCCTCAAGCTCATGTAATGACGTATCACTTATGGTGTTCGTCTAATTCATGGCTCGATAATTTGATTCGACTTCGCCTCTTTCAGAGGACTCTCACTGGTTCTGCCGCTAAATGGTATATTGAATTGACCCGCGCGTCATTTCAGGATTTTAATTCATTAGCTATGGCATTCCTTACTCACTTTCAGTTACCCATTCGGTACGAGACAGGGACTCACCTCCTTACGTCTCTTAAGCAGAATACAGCTACGCATAACTCCGATCATATACATGAATGGAGAAGGCATCGCAGGTTGATCAAGTTTTGGATTCCTGATCAACTCCTCACCGATTGGTTCACGACTTCCTTTGTCCCTAAGATTGCACGGGACATTGCTATGGGAGCCTGCGTGACTAAAGAGCAAGTGATCGCGCGCTCTCAGTACCTAGGCTTAGTTTACTCTCAGTCAGGTACCTTGTATGAGTATTTTCTAGACGCCCCGAGACCCGGTACATCCAAGGCTCCACCGAATCCATATATCAATGGAGTTATTGGCTCTATGAACCCGGCCTCTAAAAAATCATCTTCAAACCCTGGGAAGCAAAAGTCAGGTGCTTCTAACGAAAACACTTCCCAGGGTGGTTCAAATTCTGGTAGTACTTCCGAGGTTAACGCTGTCCAGTCCACCACGGCAGGTAAGGCCTCGAAAGGAAAGAAAAAGGGAAAAGGAAAAAATAAATCTGAACAACCTAAACAGGAATCCTCCAAACCTCCAGCCGAGGAAGGAGCTAAGCGCAAACCCAAATATCCTTGTCTCATTTGTGAAGAGGATCACTATACTAAGGACTGCCCAAGGCGATCCGAAGTTAGTCGCTTGTTGAAAGGTGCTCCTGGGGTTCCTGCGGTTCTTAAAGAGCCTTTTCCCTCTCAGCAGACTCAAATGGTGGTCGATTCGTCTTCTCCTCCCTTCGGTTCCCAAGTCTTCATGGCTGGATCTATTCCCGTTCATGTAACGAATCGAGCAAAGGAGTATCCGTCGTCCTCCGGGAAGGAGCCCAAGGTTCCCTCAAGCACTCCTTCGTCCAGCTCAGGTCCGCTCCATATCGAGAGACCAAGTACTGAGACGACCATCCGACCCCCTCCTAAAGGAGTACTCAGGTGATCTTCTTACAACCCGAATGCTCGTGCTGCCCAGCACTATAGCATCATAGAGGACTTAGTGCAGGCTCCGTCGGCTATGTCCGCCTTAGAAGTTCTCCAGAGCTGCCCCGCTCAGAGGAAGTCCCTGCTATCGGCTATCGGTGACATCAACCCGGCAGATTCGGATCTGATTACTTTCGATCTCAAGAGCCATGTCCCGAGGCTCCCTCATCAGATTGCTTTTCTTATCCAAGTCATCATCAACTTGAAGACGATTCATCGTACAGTTATTGATGAGGGCGCATCAACTTGCATTATGTCTATTGCTTGTTGGAAAGTGATCAGATCTCTGACTCTGAGCCAGTCTCCTACGACTTTGGAAGCTTTCGATGGGAGAGAATCCCGTCCTTACGGTATTCTTCAACGATTGCCAATCACCTTAGAAGGGAAAACCGTGGAAGTAGAAGTTGAGGTCGTTGACGCGAATCTCACATACAACCTCCTTTTGGGCCAGAGTTGGACGTATGCCATGCGTGTCGTGGCTTCATCCCTCTTCCGTGTCATCTGTTTCCCTCATCAAGGGAAAATTGTCACGGTAGACCAGCTTTCCTTCTTCGCTTCCTCTTCTGAGGGGAATGTACCTTTCGTTGAACATGCCTTCGTTCCTTTTGAGAGTGTGGGAGCCGGGCTTTTCAAAGACCCCACCCTCATGGATGTTTTCTCCCTCCCACCTCTGAACCTTGCTTCGATTGGTTTGGTCTCTGCTCGCTCTGATCCTTCATTGCACACTGTTGCGACCCTCGATCCCTCTGCCAAAGGGGGCACTGATCCTCTATCTTGTAAACCTCGCTTGGCTGGGGGGCATGGGTAGATCATCGGTGCCGTTGATCATTTTTTACAACAGGCCGAGTGATGCCTACATTATCTAGGCCGGTTATGCAACAGTGCGATAAGGCAAAGTCCCGAAAGGGGCTTGACTTGAACTGAGTATCATGCGCGCGCTTTATTTTTGTACATACGTATGCTTTCAGCAGTGTGTTGTGTGTGCGTGTTTATTTAGTTTAGTTTTTATCTTAGTGTTTCGGCATAATTGCCGCTTATTGTGTCTTTTGCTTCTTGAACAGATGTCTGGATCGCCTTACGTTGGTTTCGCTGATGGTGCTTCCCGCAGCACCCACAACTTGTCATCTGCGGCATGGGTGATCTATGATCCTCGTGGTGAGTTGGTAGATATTCAAGGGGTGTGTCTAGGTTGTACAACGAACAATGTTTCCGAATATAGTGTTGTGATTGAATTATTAGCTGAGGCGATTAACCTCGGAATTCGCACATTGGTTGTAAACTTAGATTCTCAACTTGTAGTCCACCAGCTCAACGGGCGTTATTCCGTCAGAGATCATCTTATTTTAAGGTTGTATTTACGTGTTAAGTTATTGGAAAGAGATTTTGATTTCATTACTTATCAACATATTCCAAGACGACTTAATGCAGTGACCGATGCATTAGCTAACTATGTATTGGACAGACATTTGCATAATATGTAAATCGACATGATACAAGAAGCATGAGATATAATAAACCATAACACCGTGTATATATCTATATCTATATCTATATTATATATATATAATATATATATTATATATATATAATATAATAATATATATATATATATATATATATATATATATATATATATATATATATCGTGTGGCGCACGGAGGCACTCAAAAAATAAATGTACATGTCTGGATAGAGTCCGTGTTCTCCGTACATCTGAGACACATGTCTCTAAAAAAATATGCAGAAAATAAAACCTAGGAGTCTAAGCATGGTGGTGCTCATGATAGCACATCACCGCTCGCACCAATCGTCTCAGCAGACGATGGACGCGAGTCGACACCCCTACTGTGTGCGTCTGATATGCGAAGGGCACATTTGCCAATCTGGCATAATCGGGAATCCCTTGGGCAAGCCCCTCGAGATTCTGTATCAGCTCCTCCCCCACGGTACCCCCTGCCTGAGGGTCGGCTGCGGGTTGGCCTCTCCACATTGTAGGAGATAGGCCGGCTGGTCACTCCGAGCCCACATCTGCATATACATACAATCGTCATTAGAACAGGCATGTATTAAAAAAGACAAAAAAAATGAAAAACATAAAACATCAAAATCAAGGAGTTCATACCTAACTCCTCCTCCCATTCCTCCCCCTCTGGTAATGGAAGGTCTGGGTCTCCCATGAAACTGGTTCCTGCATAAGGCCAATCCTAGATCACGATCAGCTATCGATAAAGCCATATGAAGAACTCGAGATGCCATGACATCTCCTGGCCTCCTCCCCCTCTGGGCATCAGTGCTACCCAGCGAGCCATTCTAGGCTCTCGTGGAAATGGATCTGCCACCACGGCTCTCTGGATCTGGAAAAGTGGTATTCTTTCCAGGAAGAATGATACCACAATCGAGCCATATGCAAACTGTTTCATATCCGCACACTTACAGTTTGTAAGCTGCCTTTTGATATTAGTGGTCACAACTGCAGCCCAATTAAAGATGGTCGGACTGAGGCATTCAGTCGCGAGTATCAGGTGGTTCTTGCTTGCCTCATGGGGCGCTTGAATCCCAGCTGCACGTGTGATGGTGAAAAGAATGGCCTTGAGAGTCAAATCCCGGATGGTGTTGATAGCCACCTTAGCACTCTGTTTCCCGAATTGTGCTTCCGGGCACACTCGAGCTTTTACTTCACCAACCTTCTCCCTGGAAGGTCTACTGCCAGTCAAAATGGGAACTGCCCCTCTCCGTGACAACCCGGTGATGAAGTATACATCGGAAACTTCAAGCTCTAAGGTCTGGTTCCGCAAACGAAATACTTGGTCATCCACATCCCAAGCGTCAATGATGAACTGTAGCAACTCAGGTTGAGACCGTATATATGAAGTAAGAAATAACTTTTTGAGGCCACAATCCCTCAGAGCATTCATGCACCCCTCATCCTCAATTGCCGAGGCGTCCACAATGTCATGTTCTCTTTCTTTCCATTCTACTACCATTTTAACTTGTTTCCTGCACCCACAAGGACACATACACCATCATTAGAACGTTGGAAAAATTATGATCCAGGAGAAATTCAAATTGAACGGGTAGATTTATGGAAAAATTTGGATCGCGCGGTTAGCACGACTCTTTTTAAAACAGTCGCGCTAATGGCGCGACGCCCTTGGGTATTTCACCCCATTAGCGCGGGTCTGTGCCGGATACCCGCGCCAATGGGGCGAAGCCCTAAATTTGGAAATCCCCCTTGCTGGGGCTCAATCAGGCATGAAATACATAAAAAATGGTATAGAAATGGAGCTAAGGGAAGCACCTCTTACCTAGAGCTGACGAGATCGCGAACGGTTGCACGGATTGGCTGTATTTTCCGCCTGAAGTTTGCTTCCCAAACAGACCCTTCTCAATCTTCAAGGAGGTAAAAAGTAAAAGTAAATTCTATTTTCACATTTTCACCCTATTTATAGACTTTTAACTCATTTTTGGGTTTAGAAAAGTTATTTTTGAATATTTTAATGTATTTTTGGTCGAAAATGGGTTTTACGTTTACCTCTTGTGCAATGACAGGTCTTTTACGCAACTTCGATGGTGAAACGAAATGTATTTTATACTTTTTCGGACTCGGTAAAAACAAGAAAAAGTCACTATGGAGTCATCTTTTAGCTCTTTTTTGACTCGCTAAATGTGAAAAAATTGCCAAGTTATTCCTCTTGACTCGTTAAACGTAAATAAGAGGCGGTCGTTTTTAAACTCTTTTTCCCGACTGTATAAGAATGAAAAGATCGTCGAGCCTTTGTCGTTTCAGGTTCATTAATGGGAGAAAAACGACGTGATATCGATCGCTTTTTTACTTTTTTCAGGTCGACGTCACTACTCATGAAAAGTACTCCTTGGTCGTAATGGCCGGGCGGTTCTTTCGAGCATAGTTTTATACTTTTTCAGGCTCGAGAGACACAACTTTACGAAAAGGACACCCTTGGAGTTTCCTTTCTGCAGTCTTTTCAAACTCTCTAAACATGAAAAGGCGCCGAGTTTTTCCTTTGTCAGACTCGTTAAAACTTTAATGACATCGGGTTTTTCAAGCATATGCTATCCCCGTCAAGCTTGCCATCCAAAAATAATCGGGGTACTCGCCAGAAATGGTGGGGCAATAAAGGAATCATAATCGTCGTCATCGGCAGTATATCGCTCTTGAACATGGCACTTTCTGCATTCGTGTCTGGGTGGGGACATCTCATCTCATTTCACACTTGCCTCCATGGGTTTGGGTTTTCCTATTTGACCACTCATCTGCTCATCGTCTTGTCATCATGACCCCTGATCATTTGACATCAAATACTGCCAAATCTGTCACTGTGTCGCCGATATGTTCAAAAGAAGTTGACCTATGCAGAACACTCAACCTCCCTCTGATATCTCACACAAAACATATTATCCCTCTCCGTCTCGTGTCGATGATGTGGGAAACATTATGGCCCACCTTCGATCAAGATTACTTCCTTTCGACTTCAGCTCATTATCCAGGAAGGTGACCTAGAGACTCCCTTCAGGTACCTTGGAGCCTGCATGCCTCAATGGTAGGTTCTTCGTGTTCGACGCGAGGTTTCATCATTGGCCTCCGATCGGATGATTCTACGGGTGTTCGACATCTGCTCATTGATTCGCACGCCGTGGATTGTACCTATGGTACCTTGAGGACCATCGTCAATATTGGTGGCACCTCTCGCATCTGTTAACAGTTTTCATCATTGACTGGTAATTAGACGATGTTCATGCATGTTCGACTTCGACTCCTGTATTCACATGCTTGAACTTGCACTGTGTTCGGGTCGAGTTGGAGTGCAAGACCCCGGATTGTGCATATTGGGATCTGGGCTGCATTTTTTGGATTATTGTAATCATTACATGACTCATTTATTGGATGGCTGCAACCATACCTGAGTCCATTTATTGATCCTCATCAGATGGCTGCGTCCATACCTGGGATCCAATTTTCATACATATACTCTATTATGGATGGCTGCGCCCATACCACATATGTATGTACCTCTTTTTGCAGGTTCTCCGGCGGTAGTGTTTTCAGTCACACATGTTCTTGTAAAGCACTTCACCCCTCTCTCTCTCGGGCCTCATGATTTAGGGGGCATCTATTACACAGTAATTTATCACCGTTTGTCACCGTCCCTGTTATCCCTCTCCTGCATCTTGGAGGACTCATTCCGGGACTTGTGAGAAGTGACAAGACTTGAAACCACTTGCATCATTCACCTCTAAACATGAGCTTCATATGCCCTGAAGACATCTCCTGCACCTTGCCCTTAAAAACAGCCCTTTTTACATTAGCGCTGGCCCACTGTGTTATGCCCGCACCAATGGGGAAAATCCTATAAAAGGGGTGCGCCATTAGTGCTCTGTCCCAGAGTTGCAATCGCGCCAACCTTTTTGGGCAAAGTTTTGAACTAATCAATCTTCGAAAGTTCTATCCAACTCATTCACCAACTGAATCCAAGTTAAGTGAGGATGGTTTGGCTTCGAATCTCCTTGAATGGGAAGTAGTTTTGCCACCATTCCATAGAAGTTTCCAAGTGATGAAGCCAAATCCATTATTGTTGTGATTGATCTTATCTCTTCCTTTTCCTCTATAAAAGCTTGTTTCCATGGCTTGAGCAAGCTAGTTCTAATTCTAGTGGCAATACTTGTGCTGAAAGGAAGATACCAAGAGATTAGAGTTGCAAGAGCCTTCTCTGTGTCCATAAGGCTTTAACTTAAGTAAGGAGATCTTGTCACCAAAGAGAGAGAGAGCTTGTCCCTCATCCCTTCAAGCTTTGCAAGACTTGTGTAGCTGAGTACCTAGCCAAAGGAGGACTTGACGTCAGGAAGCTGGTTGTATTCTCCTTTGTTGATTATTAATAATAGATGACTATCATTATGGTTCCATTCTCATTGTACTTTTAATGGTTGATGTTGAATTATATCCTTCCTGACTGATGTATAATTGCATATATTAGATTTCCCGCTTGTGTTTGTGTTGTTCTCTTTGTGTGCAGGTGTCCGTTCATGGAGATAGTGGAGGATTGTGACCGGCCACGACAAAGGAGCGTAGGCTACGTCTCTTCTACGAACAAAAGCGTTGGAACTCAAGTAGGTCTTCATCACCTACCTTTTGTTTGCAATTAGGAACTTGCATGATAAAATTGTTTGATTGTTGCTAGACCCGTTCTGGGCTAGTAGGGATCGCCTCTATCCGTAGAGGGGATTTACCTCTCCAACAATTTCCTCAAAATATGGGAAGTAAAGAAGAATCCTCTCCAAATCTTGGCTAAATATGAGAGTATAAAGAGATCCCCTGGTGAAAAAGTCCAAGACTATTGCACTAGATTTAATAACATTTACAATTCTATCCCAACCGCAATACAACCCCCACCAGGACTAGTTTTGATCAAATTCCCAGATGGATTTGATCAAGACATGTCTTACCAACTTAGAGAGAGAAACCCTGCTACCCTTGAGGAAATGTAGAGAAATGCAGTCAGTGTATAAGCCAATTTGTTGGCAAAGAGAACTAGACTAAAAGCTGAGAGGAGAGTCACCATTAAGGAAGAAACTTATTCTTCCTCATCATATTCTAAGTTGAATACATTAGTTAAAACAATGGAGAAAATTATGGAAAGGATAAGTTTAACTGATAGGACTCCTCTAAGAGAAAATCAAGATGGCCCTCCAATTAGAAATACTAGTTTTAGGAGAAACCCACCTCAAATCCAATAGAGAGAATAGAGAAGCCAAACTAACCAGCAACAAATTAGACCTCCCTTCTAAGAGAATTAAGAAAATGCAGAATCTGAGTTAATAGAGGATCATGAAGAAAATCAAATAAAATTATTTGAGGAAAGTGAAATTGACCACATTTTCTTAACCAAAGAGGAGCATGACGTGTTCTTGCTTTCACAACTAGAAGCCCTCCCTTTAGAGTCAAATGATTATAAACAAGGATACCAAAATGCTATCATGGAGGTACACAGACTGTATAATTTGAGAAGAGAAAAAGGCTGTTGAAAATCCTCCCAAGAAAATTCAAATGACACCGCTTCTACTAGCTAGTCAAAAGGTGATTCTCAAAAAGAGACTTCTAAAAAACATGATCTAAATATCAAAGAGAGACAAACCTCAGACATCTTTCAACATTGAAAGTGAATTGGCTAAGGTGAAAATTTCTATTCCTCTCACAAAATTAATCAACAAAAATGCATATAGACCTCAATTCATGAAGGCTCTAAAGATAGGGGAAGGGATAGACACAGTCAACTTAATTGATGACCAACCTGAGTTGTTGTTTGAACCTGAAGTTGGAGGGAAGACTCAGGATAGTAGTGTTCCACCTTTCTATATTAGTTTGAACATTCATGACAAAGTTCTGCACAATGCTATGGTCAATTTTAGTGCTTCATACAATCTTATGCCTAGAGACATCATGGAGAAGCTAAGATTAGACATAACAAGGCCCTACAAAGATTTATATTCTTTTGACTCCATCAAAGTGAGATGCTTAGGTCTCATCAAAGATTTATGTGCTATAATGGTTCAAATACCAACATAAAGTTTGGTAATGGATATTGTAGTGGCAGACATACCTCTCAAGTATGGAATTCTTCTATCAAGGTCATGGGGAGCAACGTTATAGGGTACTTTTCAGATGGACATGACCTATGCTACCATTCCCTTTTTTTGTTAGCATAGAAAGTTCTATAGGGAAACATTAATGAAATATATGGTTAGTAGTCAAGACAAACCAAATAATTATCCACTGTACTATGTGCATTCAGATATGGACTCCTTTATTTTGTATAATGATGAATGTGTAGAGGAGGAAGTGTCACACTTGGAAGCTGAATTGAGTAGGATAGAGGATAAAAAATTAGATACTGAGAAACAAGATGAGGAGGGAGAATCCCTTTGGAATATGGATTTTGAAGGTGCTGTGAGAAAGGAAGGAGCAGGGGCAGGTGTTTTCATCCAAAACACACAAACAAATATAGAAAAGGGACATGCTTACAAGCTTAATTTCCAATGTACGAATAATATAGCTGAATATAAAGCATTGATTTTGGGCCTGCAAATTTTGAAGAGGTTGGGAGATAAAATAATTTCTGTACATGGGGATTCTAAACTCATCACTAACCAAATTAAAGGTGAGTACTTGGCTAAACACCCTAGACTAAGAGCTTATAGAAATACACGCTTATATTTTCTGCAATCTTTTCCTGAATATCAATTGTTTGTTTTCCCTAGAGGGAAAAATATCTTAGTCGATTATTTGGCTACTTCAGACAGTACTTGAAAAATACCATTCCATCCCAATAGAAAATATGAGGTGGAAGTAAAACATAGGCCAGATGTTCCAGATAATGTGAGATATTGGCAGGTTTTGGGTATTAATAATGTTAAAATTGGCAACTAGGGCCAAAATTCACATGGGTAATATTATTTATGAAAACTGATATTTTTCTTGGATTCCTCTTTCCAAGAGGTGTATGATTTATCCAAATATCATCTGATTTCGACATGTAAAAATGAAGATATGAATTTATTTATATTATGGACAAATTGTCAAGGTCGGCCACCAAGCAAAACAAGCATTCAAACCCCCAACTCATCCTCAACATTGCATATAAAAGGAGGAGACTTCAAGTCATTTTATCATCATCTCATCTTCTCACATCTCTCTCTCCTCACTTGATTGGGTACACAAATCTGGCAGTTGTCTCTCACACGTGTGAAGGAAGGAGGATTTATTTGACTGTTTGATTGCATTGACCAGTTTGACCGAATTGCAAAGGTTGTTTCTTGGGCTACGTTGACCAATGTTGACCTCCTCTTGACTATGGATTTGGATGAGGAAGTTCCTCTTGGTAGGCCGCAGATCTTGGAACTGAAATCGAGGTGATTTGACCTCTCATTTGACCAGCGTTGACTGCCCTAGGGTTGGCTGTAGTTTGACTTTCGTCGACTAGGTTTTGACTGGACCTTTTCAGACTATTTTGGGTTGTTTGGGCTTGTTTTTGGAGGCCGAAGCTGATTAGGCTTGACCAAGCTTGCTAGAGGAAGAATTATTTGCTATTTAACCAATGTTGACTTTTATGGTTAGGGATTTTTTGCTGCTCTTATAAATGATTAGATTTGTAAATTTGTACTATCTCTCTCTGCTAAAATGTTGAAGAATATAAGAAGAATTGATCAAGGGTTCCCCACATTGGGGTTTGTCCCTGGCTGGTGCCACATCTTGTGTCCTCTTGTCTTGGATTTTCTTCTATTGTTTATGTTTATGTTCTATCTGCACTTTACTATCATGTTGATGTGATTGCTAAACTAGATATCGATATTGGGCTAATAAAGAAATTGAAGTAAATTGCTCTTAAGCATAGAACATACCATTGTTACCTAAAATTAACATGGTATCAGAGGTGAGGTGAAGACAAATCCCACGCAAGAGTGAAAGAGAAATCACCAAAGACAATTGGAAAAGGACAAAAGGCTTAATGGGCTCCTCATTCCACTTCCTGGCTAAAGACAAGCTCCATGAAAATTCTGACTATCATGGATGGAAGACGTGTCTTGATCTGACCTTGGAAGAACAAGAAGTGTTGGATTATGTGAAGGATAAAATCCTTGAACCTCCTTCAAATTCACCGGTTGCTGCGAAGATGAAGTATAATAAGGTTAAATTCAAAGAAAATAATATTATTAGAGATTCCATTGACAAACATCTGGTGGCCTACATCTGCAATTTGAACACCTCCAAGGGGATCTACAAAAAGTTGGTCAGCATGTTCAAGGTTAGTGATGCAAATCAAATTTTATTTCTCAAAAATAGATTGAAGGATATTAAGAAGGGAAAGGATGAGGATATTAAAGCCTAATTCTTAAGGATCACTGAGATCAAGAATGATATACTTTCAATTGGAGAGGTCATTCCTGACAGGGAACTTACTATCACTACCCTTGGAGAACTCCCACCCGAATGGTATATATTTAGAACCACTATTCTCAATAATGATCAAATTCCAAGGTTTGAAGAATTGATGTCGAGATGCATTCAAGAAGAGACAAGAATGGTGGAGCAAGAAACGTCTTCTAATAGAAGCAACCCCTCTGTTTTTTCCACTCATGCCAAAAGGAGAAATAATGCAGGGTCTAAAGTTCATTTCAATGGAAAGCCTGGATATAAGGGTGGAAGGAAGGGAAGGTGCTTTGTTTGCAATGAGTTTGGCCACTATCCAAGGTAGTTTCCAAATAGAAGGGACACATCACATAATGATGATCATAATCATTCCAGAGGTAACTTCAACAACAAAAATAAAAGGAATGACAGGTTCAATGGCAAAGGAAAAAAGAATGCGGGACATCAAGGAAATGGTCAACCCTCAAAGAAAGCAAGGACCTCCAGGTATGAAGAATCAAATGTTGTTAACAATAAGAAAAAGGAGTATTATCTTATATCATCCCTCTTCACTACCTCTCCTTCGGACACTTTGGGGAATTGGCTAATTGATAGTGGTGCCTCAAGGCACTTCATCGGATACAAGGAAGCTCTCTTTAATATGATAGAGAAGAAGACAAACTTGGATAATATTCTTGGAGACGATGCCACCTATCTCGTGAAAAGAGTAGTGAATGTTACCCTTCAATTGAATCAAGGTAACATGATTCATTTACAAGAAGTTCTATATGTAATTGATCTGAAGAAGAACTTGGTTTCCATTTTGGCAACAAAAGACAAAGGATACAAGGTGGCATTCATCGATGGAAAGGTGCGTGTTTGGAAAAGGAATTTTAAAGATGCTTTTACTCTTGGGTTCAGGGTTGAAAATTTGTATCAAGTTGGAGGAAGTACATTGGGACTCATGTCTTGTGCCACATCTCTACAATCTGAACTATGGCACCAAATGTTTTCCTATCTTCATTATAGGTCTCTTCCTAATGTGAGACTGATGGTGACAAGTGTGCCCGAGTTCAAAGTAGAGCATGAAGGTGTACGTCTGGGATGTCCTGAGGGAAAAATTACAAGGGGATCAGTCCCCTCAAGTAATAGCAAGGCCACATATATATTGGAGTTGATCCACTCCAACATATCTAGTATGATTCCTGTAAACTCTTTGGGAGGATACTTATATTACCTCACCTTTACGAATGATTATTCTTGCAAGTCCTGGATCTACTTATTGAAAAAGAAGGATGAAGTGTTGATCCAGATTTAAATAGGAATGCAACAAATTACATATATGACCATAAATACAGAGATGCAACACAAATAATACTTCATTTCGTTGATGTAAAATACTGAAATATGCTTACAAATAGAAATGGAAATAAACTAGCTCAGGCGATGGTACCTTATCTCTGAGAAGAGATGTGGCAGCTACATGCCTCTGAACCATCTTACAATGAATCTCGAAGGCCTATTTATTATTGAGAAATAATTGAAAACCATAAAAATAAAAAAACCTAACCCTAGGAGATGAAGTACCAAACTATGGGCCCCGTTTTGGGTAAATTGGTACATCAACTTCCTGGGGTTGTAACTTTGGCATACAATATTTGTTTGACATGCACAATACCTCGTTAGAAAGATATATCTAAGGACTATAACTTTTGAGTGAGAAACATCAGCCCATGGACTCATGTTGCTCCCTTTTTTCCCAAAAATTGTCGTTTAGGGCCTCAAAAAGACTCCGGAAGTTCAGGACCCAAAAAACTGCCAAAAATAGTAAATTGTGCTACAAATAAGGAAATTGAAAAACTAAAAGAATTAATGGTGTAGGTCCAAGTGGAATAGGCAGGCAGCCACCAATATCCATCTAGATCATTCCTCCCCCCTTAGGAAGCAATAGTCCCCATTATGTTGAGTTCCTCCATGAGATGAGGAAAGTTCTATTAAACTTGGTCCCTAGTGAGCCACTTGCCCTGGTGAAGGATTTGGCCTACTTTGACAACTCGATATAGTTGGATTCTTTGTTGTCAAGTGTTCTTGCTCTGCATGTCTATGATCCGATCATTTGTGGCCTGTTCCATGCAATTTGGATTTAACTCTGTAAGTGTGAGATGTTTTGTAATGTCTGATGTGTCTAGCAAGGGTGGGAAGTATGGTCGAAGGCGATCCACATTGAAGACTAGGTGTAGGCCAAGGAACAAGGGAATGTTGAGCTCAAATGCATTGTCTCCCACAACCTTGGTAATGGTGTAAGGATGATATCGGAGTGGTATGAGTTTATGATAGGCTCGGGTAAGGCATTCCTTTTGTAAATGCAATCAGACTTTGTCGCTCACCTGAAACTTGTGCGGCACCCGATGTTGATCATGTTGCTGCTTGTACTTCACATTTTATTTCTCCAGAATGTCGTGTACCTACTGGTGGATATGTTGGATGTGCTCAGTGAAGTTGTCTTCCTTATCGGTTTTGGACTAGACATGAGCCAAATCTGCCCGAGTAGCTGCAAATGGCATGGCCACATCAATGGGACATAGTGGTTAGAATCCCAAGCCCACCTGAAAGGGGCTGTGACTAGTTGAGATGTGGAGAGACCAATTATAGTTGTTCTAGACATAGGGGAGGCTCTCATCCCATGTGCATGCACTCTTTGAGTTGTACAAGCGCAGAATGTGTACGATCATCCTGTTGACGACCTTTGTCTGGCCATCAGTTTGGGGATGGAAAGCTGTGGACTTAGTGAGCTTGGTATCTAGCATTGACCAGAGACTAGACCAAAATGCACTAAGGAACATATTGTCCTGATTTGAGATGATAGATTGTGGGATCCCAAAGTGTACCCACACTCATTCAAAGAAGAGTTTAGTAGTGGCTTCTACTGTGATATTCTTCTTGCAGGCCGCCATAATGGCCATCTTTGAGAATCTGTCGACGACCAAAAAAACACAGTCATTGCCATTCTTAGTAGAAGGAAAACCTGACACGTAATCCATGGAGATGAATTCCCAAGGTTGACTAGGGGTAGGCAGCGGAGTATAGAGGCCTTGCTTCTTAATGGTTGGTTTGGCAATGGCACAGGCAATGTAGAATTTGATGTACTTCCTAACATCTTGTTGAAGAATTGGCCAATAGAAATACTTCTGCAATACTGCCACCATTTTCTCGACCCCGAAATGCCTAGTATCCCGACTATAATGCACTTCCCAAATCATCTTGGCATGCTCGGTTGAAGGAACACAAAGGTGACCCAAGTGGCATAACAGGGCATACTAGAGGTGAAAATATGGAACATGTTGACCCTACAAGAGCGTCTGGTATGTGTGGCCGAATTTTGGGTCATTTTTGTAGAGAAGTGGCCAATTAGAAGTCTCATGCCCACAAGAGTTGAGCATAGTGGTTAATTCCATGATCGGTGGCTGGCTGGGGCAATCTGCAACATTATTAGTGCTGCCCTTCTTATACTTGATATTCAAATGGAACTGTTGCAGGTATGTGGACCACTTCTGATGGTGATCATTATGCAACTTCCCTTGTGTGTGTATGAACTGCAGGGGCCGGTGGTTTGTGTGGATGACCGTTTCCTTCCCCAAAATGTAATGCTTCCATTGTCGGCAAGCCTGCACAATGGAATACATCGCTTCGTCATAAGTGGGATACTTCCAGACTGTGTCTAAAAGTGTCTCACTGTGATATGCCACTAGATGCCCGTGTTGAGTAAGGACTGCCCCAATAGCATAATCAGAGGCATCTGTCTCGACCTCAAATGGCTGTTGCAAGTTTGGTAATGCGAGCACTAGTGCTGAGCAGAGGCGATGTTTCAACTCTGTGAATGCCTTATGTTGATATTTAGACCAAAATAATTTTTCTTTCTCTCCTCCCTTCATGAATTGACTAAAAGGCCAAGTGATATGAGAGAATCCCAACACGAACCTGTGGTAGAAATTGGCAAGACCCAGAAAACTGCGGAGCTACGTCAGAGTGGTTGGAGCTGGCCAATCCCGAATGACTTGGATCTTGGTTGGATCCACATGCACCCCCCATTCATCAATAATTTATCCTAGATGCTAAACTTGGGTCATGCCAAAAGTGTATTTCTCCAAATTAGCACATAGCTTTTGTTTCCATAGTGTTTGCAGAACTTGTCATATGTGATGGAGGTGCTCTTCCCAACTCTAGTTGAAGATCAAGATGTCATCCAAGTATACCACTACAAATGAGTTGTTGAATGGTTGCAAGATGTCATCCATTAGCCTCATGAATATTGCAGGATCATTTGTCAACCTAAAAGGCATAACCAGCCATTCGAAAAGGCCCTCCTTGGTGAAATACTTTTCCCCCTTCAGTTGGTCTAGAAGGTCATCAATTCGTGGGATCGGGTACCTATTTTGGACAGTGATCTTTTTCCATGCCCGATATTCAATACAAAGTCTCCAAGTCCCATTCTTCTTCTGTACCAACACGATCGGGCTCCCACAAGGCGATGAACTCGGTTAGATGTGACCTTGCTACATTAGTTCCTGAATCTTCCTCTTGATTTCATTGTTCTCCAGAATGAAGCACCGATAGATTGGTCCATTGGGCAGTGGTGCACCTGGGGTCAGATCGATGGAGTGCTTGACCTGGCAGTGAAGAGTCACACCTACGGGAGAGGTGAAAATGCCCTCGTACTCCTCCATGACCTTGTTCATCTATTGTTATCATTAAGAGGGGCCCTATCTAGAGGTCGTGGTCACCTTCTTCTTCTTTCCTTGAGAGTGTATCATTAGGAAAAAAAAATCTCGGTTTTGGAAATGAGCTTACGACATTGTTTTGCAATAACCAAAGAGATTGCCTAGGCAGTACTACCTTCGGTATCTTGTACAAATTATTTCCCAAAGTAACAATAACAGCACAAGGCCTTGAATCATAGACAACATGTTGCTTCCACAAGTATGGTTGGCCTAATAATACATCACAAACATCAAGGAGAGCAACGTCACACAATACCTCATCCGTGAAGGGCTTGATATTGTATGGAAGGTGACACTATTAGCTCACGCGAAGATCCCATCCTTGGTGAAGCCATCTGATAGTGTACGGTTGTGGATGTGTTATGGTCGGTAAGCCCAGGCATGTCACGACCTCTGCCAGAATGAGGTTCTTTTGACTCCCGCTATCGACAATGAATTGTAGCGAGGAACCCTTTACCCACATCTAGGAGTGGAAGATGTGCTCCTCCTCCTTTGGATCTTCAGGTTCCTCCTTCTGGATTTTTGTGGTGGCAACGGTAGCATTGGGCTCTACATCGATAATGTTCTTCCCCTTGTCATTCCCCTTATCAGGTTCTGACTCAGATTCAGAACATGCATCTAATTCCGAAGACTTTAGCTTGACCACCAGTGATTTCTTGGCCCGACACTCACTTGTGTTGTGAGTGGAGATCTTATGGAACTCACACCAATTTCCTGTGTCCTTCATCGGCTTCGTGGTGTTGTTCTTTGCTTGTGGCTTTGGTGGGTTGTCTTTGCCCTGCCCGCCTTGGCTTTTTCCTTTGTTCAGTGGTTTGGGGGAACTTTTTCCTTGCTTCAGATTTGCAGATCCAAAGTCTCGCTTCTTCTGTTTAAACTTCTGCTTGATCTTGATAGCGTATCAGTATGTTGTGCCAAGCGAGGAGATGTAAAGGAACTCCATCTCATCCTGGATGTACCTGTGTAGGTAGCTGTGGTATTCGAGTACCAAATGTAGCTTAGAATCCTTGATACCCAACTTTGTGTGAAGGGTATGAAAAATATTGGTAAACTTCGGCACGTCTTGGTCCCTTCCCTACTGCAGCGTGGTCCACTTTATGTATTTATCCTCATAGCTTCTGACAGGGTAGTACTACTCCTTCATGGCAATCCAAAATGAATTCCAAGTGGGTGCGGTTGAAAACAGTGACGTCGTACTTTCATCCTTCTTCTCGCAATAGGTTTCCCACTAGTCCTTGACGTGGGGGTAGCTTTGAGAAGAGTGAAAGTAATATTTTCCTAGCCGGAAAAATCATGAACAAAAAAATAGCCTTCTAGCAGATTTAACCATTTATCTATAGCGTCGACATCTATCTGACCCTCAAATATGGGAATGTCAAAGTTAACTTATACTTTAAAGGGTGTGGTGCTTCCAAAGTAGCTGTTGGAAGTAAATGTGCCGCCCTTAGGTAGTCACTGAAGGATCTGGGCAAAGTTGTCCATCATTGCATTCCTTTGTTGCTCGAGGGCCTCATCGAGCAAGATTTTGATAGGATCTCCTGCCCCCTCATCTTTCTTTTCATCCACCATGGGAGTCCGTCAGGATTTGCGAGGCTGGTTTTGCAAAGGTTCAACCAGTTCAAGCCCTAACTCCTTATATCCCAACCTCGTTGGGGGCATGCAAAGAAAAACAAAGAAAGTGCAGACTGCTCTGATACCACTGATCTAGATTTAAACAGGAACACAACAAATTAAAAATATGAACATAAATACAGAGATGCAATAGAAATAATACTTGATTTCACTAATGTAAAATACTTAAATATGCTTGTAAACAGAAATGGAAATAAACTAGCTCGGTCAATGTTAGCTTATCTCTGAGAAGAGATGTAGCAGCTACATGCCTCTGAACTGTCTTACAATGAGGCTCGAAGGCCTTTTTATTTTTGAGAAACAATGGAAAACCCTAAACATCCAAAAACCTAACCCTAGGAGATGAAGCGCCAAACTATGGGCCCCATTTTGGGTAAATTGGTACATCAACTTCCTCGGGTCATAACTTTGGCATACAATCTATGTTTGATGTGCACAATAACTCATTAGAAATATCTATCTGAGGACTATAACTTTTAAGTGAGAGACATCGGTCCATGGACCCATGTTGCAACCAAATTTCTCAAAAATCATTTTTTAGGGTCTCAAAATGGCTCTGGAAGTTCAGGACCCGAAAAACTGCCAAAAATAGTAAATTGTGCTACAAATAAGGAAAATGAAAAACTAAAAGAAACAATGGTTGAGGTCTAAGTGGAATAGGCGGGTGGCCACCAATATCCATCTGTATCAAGTGTTCACCTGGTTTCGTCACTTCAAGGCCATGATCAAAAACCAATTCGAGAAGAAAATCAAGATATTAAGGACTGATAATGGGACTGAGTATGAATCAAATGAATTCCATGATTATTGTAGATAAGATGGCATTAAGAAGGAGACCACAACACCATACACTCCCAAGCAGAATGGTGTGGCTAAAAGGAAGAATCATACTATTGTAGAATGTGTTTGTGCTATGCTTCATGATCAAGGCCTTCCCAAGTTATTATGGGCTAAAGCTGCAAATATCGTAGTGTATGTTCAAAACCGATGCCCTCATCAAGCATTGGACTCCAAGACTCTCGAAGAAATTTTTACTAGTAAGAAACTTGATGTCTCTCATTTTAGAATTTTTGGAAGCCCCGTATATTTTCAGATGCTGAGAGACATATTGCACCAAGAGGGACTTTCTATGAAAGCAAGAAGTTGAACAAGTATCAAGGATACTTGACCTTCATGAGCACTATCATTCAAAATGAGCCTTCATCATTTGAGGAAGTCGTGAAGAAACAAGTATGGAAGGATGTTATGAATGAAGAATATAAGTCAATTATGAAGACTGATGTTTGGGATATGGTTCTTAAACCCTAGGAAAAATTGGTGTCACCTCTAAATGGCCCTACAAAATTGAGCATGGAGCTGATGGAAGTGCTAAAAAGTTCAAGGATTGATTTGTTGCTCGAGGCTTCTCTCAAAAGGAAGGTGTAGATTACAATGATATATTTTCACCTGTTGCCCAATACAACACCATCTACTCGATCATAGCCCTTGCTTCCTCACAACGATGGAACCTACATTAGATGGATGTCAAGGCTACTTTCTTGCATGGTTTGATCAAAGAGGAAGTCTCTGTGGAACAACCCAAAGGGTTTGAGGTTCATGACCGAGAATCTCATGTATGCAGGTTGAAGAAAGCTCTCTATGGCTTGAAGCAAGCACCCTGGGCTTGGTTTGAGAGGATTGATAGCTATTTGATGAAGCAGAGATTCACTAGTAGTGAAGTTGATCCGAACCTTTACTTTAAGGTTGAAAATGATAAACCTCTCATATTGGTACTTTATGTGGATGACCTATTTCTGACAAGTGCAAACCCTTAAATGTAAGAGGGAGTTGGCTTTTGAATTTGAGACGAAGGACCTAGGACTGATGCACTACTTCCTAGGGTTGGAGATCTAGTAAACACCAAGAGAAATTTTCTTATCTCAAGGAAAGTATGTTGTGAAGATATTGAAAAGATTTGGGATGGTAGACTGCAAGCCTATTACTACCCCAATGGAACTTAACTTCAAGAAGTTATGTGGTAGTGTTGCGGACCTAAATTGGGAAATTCTTCTGAGTATTGTCAACTCATAGGAGCGTTGATGTTATTGGTGAACTCTCGTTTGGCCATATGTTTTACAGTGAATACGTTGAGACAATATATGGTTGAGCCTCACCATATACATTTCATTGGTGCCAAGAATCTTTTGAGATATCTTCGGGGCACAATCACTCATGGAATGAGATACACTGCCAAAGATGTGAGGTTGTAAGGTTATTCTGATGTTGATTGTGCTGGCAGTGTGGTGGATCACAAGAGCACGTCTGGGTGCTGTTTTTCTTTAGGTTTTTCATCGATATCCTGGATGAGTAGGAAGAAGAAATCGGTTGCCTTGAGCATTGCTGAGGCCAGATACATAGCTGCTAGTATGGACTCTTCCGAAGCTATTTGGTTGAGGAAGCTCTTCAGTGAGCTATTTGGACATTCATTGGATACCACCTTGATCCTCTGTGACAACCAGAGTGGGATCCGATTATCAGAGAATCTCGTATTTCATGACCAAGCACATAGATATCAAGTACCACTTTATCCAGGATATGGTATAACGAGGAGAAATAAGGCTCCATCTCATTAGGACTGATAAGTAGGTTGCCGATATTCTGACAAAGTCCCTTGGGAAGGTCAAGTTCTTAGCCTTCCAAGAATGACTTGGAGTCGTGGAGAGACCCTCTTTTGAGGGTCCTGCATGATATGGACATTGAGATCTAGGAGCTCCGAGGGGCTTGGGATACTTCTTGGAGTGATGAGAAACCATAGGGTGAGTGGTTCAACCTTCCCCTATGATACCTCGTGGCAACATGTAGGAAGGATGAGTGATTCATCCTTCTCCTACTGAGACATCCTACCCATGTAGTCTGGGACTCATGGGAAGTACCTCGCATTTGGCCAATGAGTAGGGAAATGAGGATAGGGTCCATATCACTACCGATGGACACATCGTGTACTACCATACTCCCTATGCTAGGATGCCCAATATTGATTTGGGATCAATTGGAACTGACTTCGGGTCGATAAGAGTGGTATGAGACACTCTCTTTTATCTGGGACTGACTTTGGGTTAGAAGGTAATGGTATGATACATTCTCTATTACTAATTCTTCTTCATATTTCAACAGAGTAGTGCATTGATGGCAGAGATAGTACTAAGTGGGAGATCAATTAGCAGATGGAGTTCTCCCTAGTTGAGAGGGAGTGTTAAAATTGGAAACTAGGGTCAAACTCCACATGGGTCATCTTATTTATGATAGCTGGTATTTTTCTTGGATTCCTCTCTCCAATAGGTGTAGGATTGATCTAAAGATCATCTGATTTTGACATGTAAAAATTAAGATATGAATTTATTTATATTATGGACAAATTGTCAAGGTTGGCTAGTAAGCAAAACAAGCATTCACACCCCTAGCTCATCCTCAATGTTGCATAAAAAAGGAGGAGACCTCAAGTCATTATATTATCATCTCATCTTCTCACATCTCTCTCTCCTCACTTGTTTGGGTACGCAAATCTAGTAGTTGTCTCTCACACGTGTGAAGGAAGGAGGATTTGTTTGACTGTTTGACTGTGTTAACCAGTTTGACCAAATTGCAAAGGTTGTTTCTTGCACCAAGTTGACCAGCGTTGACTTCCTCTTGACTGTGGATTTGGGTGAGGAACTTCTCCTTGGAAGGCCGTAGATTTGAGCATTGAAATTGAGGTGATTTTACCTCTTATTTGACCAATGTTGACTGCCCTAGGGCTAGCTTCAGTTTGAATTTCGTTGAAAATCTTTTGACTCGACTTTTTCTGACTGTTTTGGGCTGTTTAGGCTTACTGTTGGAGGCAGAAGTCGACTAGGTTTGACCGAGATGCCTAGAGGAAGAATTATGTCATGTTTGACCAGTGTTGACTTTTCTGGTTAGGTATTTTTTGCTGCTATCATAAATGATCAGATTTTAAATTTTTACTCTCTCTCTCTCTCTCTGTTGAACTATTGAAGAATATAAGAAGAATTGATCAAGGGTTTCCCCACATTCGGGATTGTCCTTGGTTGGTGCCACATCTTGTGTCCTCTTGTCTTGGCTTGTCTTCTACTGTTTATGTTTATGTTCTATCTGCATTTTACTATCATGTTGATGTGATTTCTAAATTGGATATTGATATTGGGCTAATAAAGAAACTGAAGTGAATTTCTCTTAAGCATAGAACATACCATTGTTACCTAAAATTAAAACATAAACAATTAGAATTTTTTTTACAGTTGAAAGATGAATTTGATTATGTACACATTGATACAAATAATGATGTAGATGAGAATAAAAAGGAAATAGTGTTAAATGAAACCAATGACAATCCATAAGAACTTGAGGTTTTGCAATTAAAAGACAGTGTGTTGCCAAGAGGATTAGTGCCATTGGAAGATATTTTGATTTTAACGATGTAGCCAAAAAGCCAAAAATAGAACCTGTAGGATATGAGGTAGAGGGTTGTAATATAGGTAATGAAGAAAGTCTTAAAATTATAAGGTTGTCCAAGTCCTTGTCTCCTAAAGAAAACCATAAATGCATTGAGCTACTAAAATATTTTTTTGATGTGTTTGCTTGGAGCTATGAAGATCTGAAATCTTATGATACCAATATCATACAACATACCATTCCCATCAGGGAAGATAAAAAACCATTCAAACAGAAATTGAGGAGAATAAATCCAGTCCTTTTACCTTTGATAGAAAAAGAAGTAAAAGAACAATTTGATGCAAAAGTCATTGTACCCCTAAGATTTTCAAAATGGGTCTCTCATTTAGTACCAACAAGAAAGAAAATAGGAGAAATAAGGCTCTGTGTAGATTTTAGGAATCTAAACAAAGTTTCTCTCACTACCCTTTGCCCAAAATGGATCATATCTTACAGAAAGTAGTTAGTTCCAGCATAATTTCTTTGTTGGATGGTTTCTCAGGTTACAACCAAATTCTGGTTCATCTTGATGATCAACATAAAACAACTTTTACTACACCTTAGGGAACCTTTATTTACGTAAAAATTCCCTTTGTCCTTATGAATGTAGGGGCCACTTTTCATAGAGAAATGGAAATTTCATTTGCTGATGAGAAAGATAGATTCATTGTGACTTACCTGGATGATAGTACTTTCTTTTCAAAAATAGATGAAGAACACCTATTACACTTGAGAAAGGTTTTTGAAAAATGTAGAAAATATTGTATCTCCTTGAACCCCAAGAAGAGTCTTTTTAGTTTGGAGGAAGGAAACCTTCTAGGTCATATTATCTCAAAAGTAGGTACCATAATAGATCCTAATAGAGTCAAATCCATACTGAAAATTGACCCTCCCAGGAACAAGAAATAAATTCAATCCTTCATTGGTAGGATAAATTTCCTCGAAAAAATTGTTCCAAACCTTGCCGAGATCGTGAGAGCCATTAAAAACATGCTAAAGAAATATATTGAAATAAAATGGAATAGTGAAGCCAAAAAATATTTTAGTCAAGTAAAGTTAGCTTTAACAACTACTCCTATTTTAATTAGCCTTGACTTTACAAAGGATTTCATGATTTTTTCTTTTGCTTCTGAACATACTATTGCGACAATTTTGTTGTAGAAAACCAATGAAGGACATGAAAAACCTACAAATGTTTTCAATAGAGTTTTAAGGGATGCCTCATTAAAGTATAATATCATGGAGAAATGGGCCTTTGCTTTAGTGAAGGCACGGAAATATTTTAGAGTTTATATTCTGCATTCCCATATTATTGCATTTGTCCCAAGTGTTGTAGTAAAACATATCCTTACACAAACTGATCCAGTTGGGAAAATAGGCAAATGGATTGCAGTTATTCTAGAATATGACATTGAGATAAGACCTACTAAACTCATCAAAGGTCAAGGATTGGCTAAGCTAATGGTTGAATCCAATTTCCATGCACTAGACATAAATTTTATAGCTTCACTTGATGAAGAGGAAGAGCTGACAACTCCACATGTATCAGAAGAATTTGCTACATCTCCATGGTATGCATATATTATCTTTGTTTTACAAAATTTACAACCTCCTCTTGGTTTAACAAAAAAAAAGCTATATTTCTCAAGTTAAAAGCTATGAAATTCTACATGTTAGGTCAGAATGTGTATTGGAAAGTGTTACACAAAAATATCGTCACCATGACTATTTGCAGTCGGTATGGGTCTATCATCACTTACACTGGCCTCCTAACCAAGTCTCAGACCTTAGCTCTTCATGTCAAGCTTTGCAAATGAGAGAAAGACATTGAAAATCAATAAAACTCTGGTTCTGCACTTTCTCTCACTTTTGCCTGCGGGCTCGCACTCTTTGTTCATATTACCTGTGTATCTGCACGCTCTGCCTGTAAAGGGGTGGGTGCGTACCCCTGTAAAAGTAAAAAAGGCGCAAGTTTATTCTAAAAAACTCACTATGGGTTAATTCAAGATGTTTCTAGAAGGAATTTTGACGTGGATTGTTCGCTCCAAGGTGGTTCATGCATCCCAAAAGAGAAGGAGCTAATCTCTTGATAGGAGGAGCTATCCCTTTGAAGGAGGACCTAGTAACTTCCCTCCATTGCACTATAAATTAAGGCATTGGGTCAGTTGCTAAAGAGGTTAGAAGCTGAACATTTTGAGGGTAAATGCTGATGGAATTGGGACTTCCTAGTT
>APFE031426631.1:318013-334574 GCA_000404065.3 Pinus taeda
GGAATGATGCCAAAGACGCACGTATTAGAAACGGTAAACCTCAGATTATTGTTGAGGAGCCAGGGGATCACTTATCGGTAAACCTTGGATTGACCATTGTCAAGGAGCCGGTAAGGGGATTGAGCTTGTTACTCTGCCTTGCGTGCGTATCGGATCGTAGACTGTTCCTCCAGGTATATTTGTTTCTGTTGGTAACCTTAGTGTCCATATTCTCTAGGATTCTTCCTAAGGTGACGGTGGCGGGAAGATCCCACTGTACCTGGAGCAGACGTCGGCTAGACTCACTTGGATTTTCTGGGGGGTTCTCTTCACTCGAGACGGTTTAGTGGAGAAACTTGTGCCTGTCTATTCATTAAGCAGGTTGCCGGGGTAACTGTTCCAACCGCTATTTCTGTATTGAACTCTGCGACATTGGATTTCATCACCAACTAGTGTTTTCGGTACGGAAAGTTACTGTTTGTGTGTGATTTGATCTCCTAGATTCTTTAGGCGTGTGATTCAATTTGTTTGGTTCTTTGGAGGCTTTAGGTGGTTTTCATTGAGATTTTACTTTTTTTTCGTGTGAAGCAGTTAAAAGTTTTTAACCGTGGCTGAATTACTGAGGAAGTCCCATAGACTTCGGGGCCAACCTCCTGAGTTTTCACCAAGCCAACTTGAAGGGCTACGGGTCCTGGTAACTCCTAAAGACAGTAGAAGTGGGTTGCCTGAAAAAGGAGAGTCTTCTTTGGTGGTATATCCTGATTTTTCAGCGTTAATAGCATATTATAGTACGTAGTCTGTATCTGTTTCAGAGGTTACTGGTAGTGTTTCATCTACTAGTGATATAGTTTAAGAACCTGAAATATCTGAACCCGAATCTGAAATTGCTGCTACTCCAATATCGGGGTTTGCCTCTCCAGCTTCTAGTGGTCCTAGTTCACCTAGGGTAGAAAGAATAATTACCCAAAATCTTCCTTCTGGACTAATAGCTATTGAAGAACTTGCTATTCCGCAAAAAGAAGAAGGCATCCCTATTCCTGAAGATCAAACTGTTATAGACCTTAGGGAGCGTGAATCAATCTTTTACAGTCCACCTAGGAGCAGTGCTTGGTATCTTTCATTGACTAATTTTTTGGAAAACCCGGGACTAAGTTTTTCACCACCTCGTCGTATTTCTTATCACCCAACACCTAGAGGTTACTATCCTCCATTAATATGTCAAAACAGTCGTCCATGTTTTCTCAATCTCCGGAAGCCTTTTTGTACGGCGGTCCTTCTATTCCTGCTGGGTATCAGTCCATTTATGGTACTTTTTTGGGAGCATCTCCTCAACCTATTGAACAAGGGTTATTAACTGGAAATAATGGTACTAAACCATTGATTGTAGAAGATATTCTCATGATGTCAGGTTCTATTCCCAATCCTCAACCTCAAGGTGGCCAGTCACCACCTGGGGAGAAACCTCAAGGTACCCAGTTTGTGCCTGGGGGGCAACCTCAAGGTACTCAGTTTGCGCCTGGGGGGCAACCTCAAGGACAGTACATACCTACGGGACAGTACGTTCCTCAAGGTCAACCCCAGGTTCAATATGTACCTCAAGGTCAACCTCAGTATCAATATGAACCTCAAGGTCAACCTCAGCATCAATATGTACCTCAAGGTCAACCCCAGTATCAATATGTACCTCAAGGTCAACCCCAGTATCAGTACGTGCCTCAGGGTTATCAACCTCAAGGTCAGTACCCAACCCAAGATTACCAACTACCTTCTGGTCAATCATATGTTCAAGGATCTGGAAATGTACCGTTGAATTATCAACCCTACCCTCAACTCGCTTATGGTCCTCAATATTCTCAACCTGTTATGGGTCCATACCTTGGAACGAATTTAGTGTGGGATCCATCTCAATCCCAACAGGTCTTGCAACCGAATGTGCAGTTGTCATCTCAAACTGGACAACCCTTGGTTTCTGGTTCATCCCAGCAACTTGTCCAGTCTACTGTTCAAACTTCTGCACCTTCTGTAGTTTCTCAGTCTGGGCCTAGTACGCCTCGTACTCCGCCTCAAACTTCTGCTGCGACTACTACAACATCTGCTACATCTACCCCACCTTCTTCTAGAGTATCGACAACTCTGGTTTCTAATTTCCCAGTATCTACTCCTCAGACATCTTTACCTCAGTCTGGACCCACGGTCCATACTTCGGTTCAGATGCCTGTAGGAAGTACGGTTGTCACCACTCAACCTCAGTATAATCAACAACCATACCAAGGACAGTACCAATACGGTCCTGCTACACAGCAACCAACCTATCAGTATCAACCGTACCCTGGGTATACATACCAACAACCTCAACAACCTTAGTATGGTCTGGTTAATCCTGGTTTTCCAGGAGGTCAAAATTTCCCAAATGCGATTCCAATTCCTAGTTATCCTGGATATCCTCCTCCTGGGGCTGGTCTGCAGACCCAGGGTTTTAGGGACCCTAATCGTTAGTTACCATTTATCGCAACTTTGGACTTGTCTGACTTAACACGCCTTACGAACGATCCAATTAACTATCTTCAGTATTGGCCGCCAATGCCGCATAAGTTGCCCAATGATATTCCTAAGTTCAAAGGTAAGCCAGGAGAGGACCCGTCGAACCATGTGATGACTTATCACCTCTGGTGTGCGTCTAATTCCATTTCAGATGATTCAATTCGTTTACGACTTTTTCAGCGCACTCTAATTGGTCTTGCGGCCAAGTGGTACATTGAGTTCCCGCGAGCCACTTTTAATAACTTTAGTCAATTAGCTACCTCGTTTTATCTCATTTTCAGTTTCCGATCAGATATGACAATGGCACGGAATTATTAAATTCGTTAAAGAAATCAATGTCCATTTACATTTCAGATCATATCCATGAATGGAGACGTCGACGGCATTTAGTGAAAGTTTTTATCCCGGATCAAATCTTAGCTGAATGGTTTGTAAAATCTTTACTACCCAAGATCGCTGAGGATGTAGCTAAGGCCAGAGTCTTTACTGAGGAGCAAGTAATTGCTCAAGAACAGTACCTTGACTTACTTTATACTCAGTCAGGTACGTTACCTGAAAAAATCCCCGATCTACCCAAACAAAATCAAATCGTTGCTGCTCCTTCAGGGTCTCGTGCCGCTGATGGTATGATTGGTACGGTTAATACCAAAAGTAAGAAGAACTCTTCCAAGAATTCTTCTCCTATCATAACCTTGCCAGATTCCCCGACAGGAGATTCTTCCAAAGAACTTTCTGCCGATATTCACGTTGTAGAGTCATCTATAGCTAAATCAAAAATCGGTGGTAAGAAGAAAGGGAAGAAGAAGAATAAAATAGATAAGACTTCGAAAGAGAAAACCAAAAAAGCGGAATCAACTGATGAAAAACGCAAACCTCGTTATTCGTGTCTCATCTGTGATGAAGAACATTTTACGAGAGACTGCCCTCATTGTGCAGAGGTTGCGAAAATTGTCAAAGGTTCCCAAACTCTTGCTGTCTTGAAGAATCCTTTTCCAGCTCAAGATAGTAAGATGATAGGTTCGTCCTCCAGTGCCAATGAAGAACCCATATTGATGATGTCCCATATTAGGATTGTGACTCGATCGTAAGATTATGGTAGTAAAAGTCCTGTTGATGGTAAAGAAGCAGAATCTTCCCATTCGAACCCATCAACCTCAGCTCCCGGTTCCGATCCACTACAGATCGAGAAACCTAATCCAGAATTAGTAATCAAACCGCCCGCCAAGGGTATACTTCGAAAGTCTGCTTTCAATCCACATGCGAGAACAGCTCAGAACTATAACATTGTTACTTTTTTCCAGCACAACGCAAGTTACTTTTGTCGACTATAGGAGCTGTTGACGTTCAGGACCCGAACCTTATAATCTTCGATCAAGAAAATAGTGCACCGTGCTTACCTCATCAGATGGTTGTCCAGATTCCAGTGATAGTCAAAACCAGACCTGTTCATAGGACTGTGATTGATGAGGGAGATTCCACGTGTATTATGTCGATACAGTGTTGGATATTTCTTGGTTCTCCTTCACTAAATCAATCCTCGATGATTCTAAAGGCCTTTGATGGCCGTGGGTTTCATCCTTTCGACATTTTACAGGATCTACCTATAGGGGTTGAAGGTAAAACCATTAATCTAGATGTGGAGGTGGTTGATGCCCCTCTACATTACAACCTTCTCTTGGGTCGTAGTTGGTCTTACGCTATGATAGCTGTTGTTTCATCGGTCTTTCATCTTATAAATTTCCCTCATAATGGAAAGATCGTAACCTTAGACCAGTTGTCATAATTTTCATCTGACCCAGCCTCTACCGAGAGCATTCAGCATGTTGGTAAAGCGACGATCCCTTATAAGGATGTTGGAGTAGGGCTAGTTAAAGATTCCAGTTTACTGGGCACTTTTCCTTTTCCTCCTATCAACGCATCGTCCTCTACTGCAACCATTCATATAATTTCATCAGAAACCATTGTTAATGATGATCCTTGGATCATACTTCTAAATCTGAGATAGACTCATTTGGTACTCTTATGCCTTTGAGTTCGTATGAACTTGTGTATCAGACCGTGCAGTCGTTTTCTGACACAAAATCAACCCAAATCGACTTAATGAATGTGGTCCTTGAGGAATCACTTTCGACATCAAACTCGGATTTAATAACATTTTCTGAACTTGTTCAAACAGATGAGAAAATTCGTGAAATCCTATGCGTCGATGAGTTACCATGGGAATATCTTCATCACAGATCTTCGTTTTTACCCGAGAGCGATCGTTTTGAAAATGATTTTTCATCAATTTTTAAGATTGAATATGTTAAGGACGCTCAAAATCCAATGAAAAATCCTGATTCTGAGTTAAACTTGGGAAATATTTCTCGAACTATTCCCCTTGACATTTCAGTTAAGCCTGGAATTGTTGAAAACGTTCATATATGTGCCTCTTGTATGGAAGATGAAATTCAAACATATAAGGCCCTATTTCAAGAATTCCGCGATGTGTTTGCCTGCTCATATGAGGAAATGCCAGGAATTGACCCAGCAATTGTAGTTCATGAAATCAAAACTTACTCGGACGCTAAACCTATTCGGAAACGTTTACGTCAGATTCACCCAAGAAAAGCTGCTGCGATTAAAGCAGAAGTTGAAAAATTACTCAAAGCAGGTTTCATTTATCTGATCCTGTTAACGGATTGGGTATCGAATATTGTTCCTGTTAACAAAAAGCAAGGGACAATAAGAATATGTATCCACTATAGGGACATTAATCGAGCATGTCCAAAACATAATTACCCTACTCCCTATATCGATCAAATCATTAACAATTGTGCCGGCAATGAAATTTTCTCCTTTATGGATGGCTTTTCCGGATACAATCAAATCAATATTCTACTTGCTAATCAACCAAAAACAACATTCATTTGTCCGTGGGGGACATTTTCTTATTACAAATTACCTTTTGGGCTTAAGAACGTCGGGGCAACTTTTCAACGGGCCATGTCTTACGCTTTTCATGATATTAAGCACATTGTGCAACCTTATCTCGATGACTTGCATGCTCATTCATTACATCGAGCTGACCATCTCGTCCATTTAAGAGCAATTTTTATGAGATGTAGGCATTATCGGATTAGGTTGAATCCCCACAAGTGTGTGTTCTGTATTGAAACGGGTCAGTTACTGGGGTTTGTTGTTTCGAAAGCCAGCATTCGCGTCGATCCCTCTAAGGTTGAAGCCATTATTAGATTGCCTCCTCCTTCGAGTCTTCGCCAACTCCAAAGTTTGCAAGGGAAAGCAAACTTTTTACGTCGATTCATCCCTAACTACGCCAAGATCACAAATGGTTTTACCCGGTTGTTGAAGCAGAATACTTCATTCTTTTGGGACAAGATAGCTGAGAAATCTTTTGTTGCGCTAAAACACGCGTTGACCCATGCACCGCTGTTGCATCCTCCCAACTACAACCAAGACTACTTCTTGTATCTCACCACTTCCTATTCCACCATCGAAATGGTGTTATTCAGGAAGATGAATTTGGTACTGAACATGTGATATATTACCTTAGTTGCACGTTAAATCCAACTGAGCTAAAATACTCACATGTGGAGAAATTAGCATTGGCAGTTGTTCAAGCTGTCCAACGTTTTCGTCATTACATGTTACTATGCAAGACTACAGTTATTTTTTATTGCAACCCTATGATCTATATTTTGACCAAGCAATTGCTGGGGGGCAAGTACTCCAAATGGATTGTCATCTTGCAGGAGTTCGACTTGGAGATTGAAAAGTCTAAGTCAAAGAAATCTTTAGTTTTTGAAGAATTAATGTGTGACTTCCCGCGTGTTGACACGGAAACTGTGGCAGAGGAGCCCATTGCGGACGAATCCTTTTTTCTAATCAGCACTTTAGATCTGTGGTACGGGGATATCATCATTTATCTCCAAACCCAAACCTTTCGTCTAGATGTTTCATCATCGGACCGTCGAAAAATACGATTCCTGTCCCAACAATTCAAAATTATTGGAGATACTCTTTATCGTCGTGGGGCGGACTCTGTTTTTCGACGTTGTTTGACTCATGAGGAAGCTGAAAGGGTCCTAAATGACTATCACTCTGGAGCATGTGGCGGTCATATGTCTGGGTATGCCACTGCCCAAAATATATTGCGCGCTGGCTATTTCTGGCTGTCTATGTTTAAAGATTGCATTATTGCAGTTCGAAAATGCCACAACTACCAAATTTTTGATCGAAAGATGCGCGCTCCACCTGCTCCTCTTCACCCTATAATTTCCATTGGTCCTTTTGCCAAATGGGGTATCGATTTTATTACATGTAACCCTCACTCGGCCGGGGGGCATACATATATTATCCTTCCGGTAGATTATTTTACCAAGTGGGCCGAGGCGATGCCTACATTTGAGGTACACGGCAAAATAGCTGCAATTTTCATATTCAATTATATCATTGCTAGGTTTGGTGTTCCACAAGCGATTATCACTAATCATGGGCATCATTTTCGAAATGTTATGATGACAGAACTTACAGACCAACTTGGCTTGCGTCATGACAATTCAACTCCTTATTATCCACAAGCTAATGGCCTGGTTGAATCCATCAACAAAGTTCTAGTCATCATGATCTGATGAATCATTGGGATGCATTAGTCGAATTTGCACAACATGCTATTTTCAGCACTGTGGGTGTATCGAACCTCAGTGACAACATCAACAGGGTTCACTCCTTTCCAACTAGTTTATGGTTTGAAAGCTGTGTTACCTATTGAGTGCGAAATCCCATCATTGTGAATGGCCATCGAGTTACTTACAACTACTTCCGAAGAGGAAATATGTTTGTTATACTTGGCTCAGCTAGATGAGAATCACCACAATGCTGCATTAGTGATCGAATCTCATGCGAAACGTATTAAAGCTCAGTATGATCGAAATGTGACCCCTCGAAATTTTTCGGAAGGAGATCTAGTCTTATTGTACGATCAAGAAAATGATAAATTAGGCGCTGGAAAATTCGTGCCTATGTGGCATGGTCCCTATATTGTCAAGAGAAAGCTAGCGAAAGGGGCCCATGAATTGGTAGACTTTGACGGGGTCTCTTTAGGTAAACCCAGAAATGGTCTTTACCTAAAGAGGTATTATGCTTAAAACGAGTGTGGAGATTTTTAGTTAGGTTAGTTTTTTCCTTCTAGCTGGTGTGTTTTAGATTAAAAGTGTGCTTAACTTAGAGAGTGAGTTTTTCATCATTATTCCGGCTTATCCGGGTTTTACATTTGATGTTGCAGATGTCGACGCCTCTCCAAACATACATTGGTTTCGCTGATGGTGCTTGTCATAGTACACAGAATATTTCTTCCGCAGCTTGGGTTATTTATTTGCCCTCTAATGAGTTGGTATCTATGCATGGGGTAAGCCTCGGTCAAACAAAAAACAACATTGCAAAGTATAGTGCAGTGATTGAGTTATTATCTGAATCTATTTCATTTGGGATTCGGAGTTTGATAGTGAGGTTAGATTCTGAACTTGTTGTATTACAGCTTAATAGAGTATACGCCATTAGAAATCCAGTTTTATTAAGATTATTTTTGAGAGTGTGTGTCTTGGAACGTGAATTTGACTATATTGAATATCAGCATATTCCAAGATCTTTAAATACATTAGCAGATGCAATTGCTTTTCAAATGTTAGGTAGACATGTGCAATAATCATACAAGTAAATTTAAAAGCATTCCATAACATGTTTAACAAGACAAGTTGGTAATAACGATATCATATATATAGGAGTGTGTTAAAATAATACATCATCCTCGATCATAGGTTGAAAAACACCTTATGATCGGCAAAAATGATAAGTACAAAAAAGCAAACATGTCATATGTGACTACAATATGCAATCATCCCATCACTGGTGATGATCTCGATACGAAACCACCGCATGGGCCACCTTACAAAGGAACCTTCTAAAGGGTCCTGGGACTCCAATCACGTAACGCTGAAGTCGATGAGGGATGTCATTTATAGTGGTCTCGGGCATGTCCCCTGTCAGGCGCTCTAAATGGCTCTCCAACTCGACCAATATCTCTGCTGATTCATCCTGTGGGGCTGGAGCTGGTGCAACTGGTTGTTTCCTCTCGTAAGGCCGGATAGTGGCTGGTTGTCGTGGGCCCACATCTGCATTTGAAACTTTTACTATCAGTTTTGGGACGATATAAAAACAAAAAAAATTAAATTAGGAAAAATGTTGAAAATGATTTTACCTGCATCATCCCATTGCTCTCCTGGTGGAAGAGCCATGTCTGGGTCTCCACGAAAATCAACCCCAGCATAAGGGAAGTCCTGAATGGCAAAAACCTGGTTTTCCAGCCATTGGAAATACTTAGGTTTGAACCGAACGACCTCGGTCCCCTCATCAGGATGACGAGCCAAAACTGCAACCCATCGCATCAGTTTGGGCTCTCGAGGAAGCCCAGCTCCAACGGCAAGCTGCTGTGGGATCAGCATCGGAACCCTCTCTAGGCCAAAACTCACAACTATAGCCCCATAACCAAAGGTCTTTAGCTGTCCGTTTTTCACCTGGGTCAGTTGGCCCTTCACATTGGCCAACACAGCATCGCACCAGTTGAAAATGGTGCCTCGAAAGTGATCAACTGCCATCCACATCTGGGATCCGGTGGCAACGTGTAGTGCAACACTGCCGCAGAGTCTGGTAACTGTGAACGCTATAACCATGAGTTCAGGAAGGGATATGGTTTTGATATCTATCCCTTTGTCCCGGTTCTGGACATTGCAAAACTCTAGGCGGAGGCTCTCGACAGATTGGCCACCTGCCCTGGGCCCAAATAGAGTCAAGTGTTCACCCCTCCTGGGAAAACCAGTCAAGAAGTATATGTCACTTGGCTCGATTTCGAGCTGGTGTCCACCAATGAAGAAGCACTGGTCCTGTTATCACTCAGGTTGTCCCTAGCCTCCTAATAGGGATACGGCCAAGGTAACCACAAACCCATCTTTTGATTGCAGGTTCTAGCCCACCTGCAATTGGAGAGGGCTCTCTCCTTTTCATTCAACCTTAGTTGATGATTTTAGGCTAGCTTTCTGACTTCAAGGGAGTGTTGATTGTGATTGGAAAGAAGGTAGGATTCTTGAACAAAGAGGCACAGTAAGGTGTGATAAGTTTCGAACCATTGGGCATGGAGTGACAGATTGAGGCTTGCGAGCGTTTTCTTGGTCACAAGGGGATACGGAGCGGGATAGCCACATAGGATACAATTTTCTATCTGCTGAAATAACGGAGTGAACATCATGGATGAAAGGAAAAGGAGAATCATTTCATCATGCTGACAAAGAGGAGAAATGGATGAATGCAATCTAGGAGCAGTTAAGAATTCCTAAGACATGCACTCATATGTGAAAGAAACAGCGTAAACCAGATCATTTAAGAATACAAGCTCATAACTGTTTCTGAAGAAAACATTGAAAAACGCAGAAATTGAACTTAAGGTGTATTGGAACAAATCTTAAGCTATTCTTTTTTCCTGCAATTTAGAAAGGCGGAAAGGTGGTAAAAAACATAAAATTAAACAGAGGAGAGGAACACTTATTGGATCATGTAGAAGCATAGGAATTCCGTGATCATTCCTTGGCCAAGAGAAAACATCAAGTAGTTTCACAATCCATGCTTTCAGCAATCTTTGATTATGGAAATTATGGTAGTTACAGTGCGAGTCTCTGCTCGCAGAAAATGCTGGAAAGAAGACTGACCAACAACTACTACCAACCAACCAACCCCTCACAACATTGCTCAGGGTGGTATTTATAAGCAAAATATCAGAAAAGCTATCATTAGAAGTGACCTCGATAGGTCTGCTTAGAACTTTTCAAAAATCTAAGTGTTGCTGGAATTAAATGCAAGTAAATCTTTTTGGCTGCATGGGGGGCAGCTGGATCGGAACAGGTGATAAGGTGGCCCTTGGGGACCAGATGCGGTGCTGCTGGAGTGATTGTGCTTCGGGAACTGCAGTTTGGCTCTGGTGTGAATTGAATGTGCAATAATTACGATTTGAGAGCTTCAAGTAGTTTCGCCCTCTTTCTATGAATCTGATGGAAGATATTAAATGTTCTCTTGCTTTGGGCCGCTGCTCAAGATATTCGTTGATGCTCTTTGCCGCTACATTGATGGCTCCCACCGTCGACTGATACTCTTTGACATGCTTGATGCCTGATGATTTGATCTAATACACTTTAAACTCTGTGATTGATCTGCTGTTGTCTTTAAACTGGATCCTTTTGGCACGATCAAGCGATTTTCGGGATTTTTCGGCGCGCAATGGCCTAGGAAATTAGAATATTCCCTGAAGATTCCTCGAAATGTCCTATTTCCCGTAGCAATTCTCGGAAACTACCTCTGTTTCTTGATCTGGAGCTCCAAAGTGCGATTTTTCTTCCTGCGTGAAGTTTTCGGCTTTCTGGCTGCTGACGTAAGCATGGTGTCGGCTGTACGGTGGATGACGTCAGTTGTGGGTCCCTAGTACAGAGCGATGTGGTGAAGTGCTGATACTGGAGATAATGTGATGAAGAAACTCTGATGCGATATCACGATATCGCGTCGGCGGGGAACGAGGGATGAATGAGTTGGACACTCGGCGCTTGCGACTGCCGATCGGCGATATCGCAATATCGCATCGGCGGGGAACGGAGGGGTGAATGAGTTGGACACTCGGCGCTTGCGACTGCCGATCGGCGATATCGCAATATCGCATTGGCGGAGACGGATGGGTGATGACCTACATGGAGATGAAAGTGTGATGTTGCGATGCGATTCGGGCTTTAAGGTTCTATAGAGTGTAAGTTTTGGGAGGAAAGAGAAAGTAAGTGGGTGTGAAAGGCATTCGAGGTTTCGGAAGGGGTCCGATTTCCTCAAAGGGATTTTATACTTTGGAAGGAGTCCATTGTATCTGGGAGATGGTTTTGGAGGTCAAGGGTCCTTACTGAGTTTTAGATAAACTGCGCAATTCCTGGGAGTACTTATGGTTATTTTTCAACCAGGGGGAGGGATATTACGTAGGGGGATTTTACTTAATATTAATAAGGGGATGGGAAGAATAGGGAGCTAAATAATAATGTTGGTGGTCAATATGGATATTGGTAAGAAAGTGCTAAGTTCAGAAGAGCTTAGGTTGTTACAAGGGGGTAGGACCATACTTTAGGAGAAAATATGGAACAACTTTGAGTAAAGCAGATCTTTACTTAAGCCAGTGTTATGAAGATGATGGAACTTAAGAGGTGTCAAGCAGATCTTGACCTCTTTCAGGGAAGTTAGTTAATGATTGAGGAGAACAGAGAAGGGGAGTTAGTTAAACCTCTTTTGAGTTTCTTGCATACAAATCCTTGCTGATTATGTCCTGAATGATATGACACCTGAAAACCTGGAACTGGTCAGCAATTCAAAAACCTCAGAACTACATACCCAGCCTACTTACCTAGCATTTTTTCTTCTTTTGTTTGGGGGTGCACTTAGACTTGCAAACCCGTCATTCATTTTTCTTTTGATGCTTTCCTATCTACATACTACCCTTATTTCTTCCAGAGCCCAGATTAAGCTGTCGGGCTCCTTTACTTCTCTACCTATCTAAGAATCTGCCAAGATTAAACTGTTTGGACAGATTTACAATCTCTACATTCTAAAACAGGAAATTTAAACCTAGGGAGACCAAGATTAAACTGTTTGGACCTCCCTTTAACTGAAAAATAGTGATACCGGGATAACTTTACAAAATTTGAAGGCAATTGGATGAACTTGAAGTAGCCTTCTTTACTTGGAGACTGCTAAGCAAATATGGAGCATTGCAGCAAGCAAAGTACGAGATATTTGGCCTGTAAAATGCCAATCATGAAAAATGAATAACCTGCTGCAGCAGGCAACTAACAGTGGCTCCACTCGGGGATGGCTTCTCCTTGTGAGAAGTCAAGAACAGCAGGCCAGAACGCCTTGGTTTTAGTTTCTTTTTGTCTTCTGCAAAACTGGAAAGTGCTGCCTGCTTTCTTCCATGTGCTTTCAGTATTATAAACTCTAAAAAAGACAAAACTGATATATACAAATATGTACAAACCAACTACCATCTGTTCTTTCAAGCAGGAGGATCATTGTAGTGTTTCAACATCCGGCCATTGATCGGGCCCTCTTCCGATGTGCTGTTATCAAGAGATTTGAGAAAGTAGGTGTTATTGCCTTGCACAACGCTGAAAACATATGGACCTTTCCACAAAAATTCAAATTTTGCATGTTTTCCCTTGTCTTCTCTTCTTGCATCCCACCTTAGAACTTTGTTGCCTACCCAGAAATCCTCTTCTTTAGTTCTCTTATCGAACATTTTCTTGAGTTTTTCTTGTAGACCCTGAGCTCTATTGAAAACTTCTTCTCTGGTTTGCTAAAGGTGAATGGTACGATTAGTTCTTCTTTGCATGTCGTTTGGTTCAGCCTGAAGTTCTTGCAACAATTTGATAGTAGGTATGCCCAGAGATGAAGGAAACCTGGCTTCCATGCCATACACAAGTTCATAGGGGCTCATCCCGATGGATTTTTTGGTGGACATTCGGTCTGCCCATAGGGCATTGGTGAGCTTTTTGTGCCATTTATTTTTGTTCTCTTCTAGCATATTCTTTATGATATTGATGAGGTTCTTATTGGAAGACTCGGCCAGGCCATTACCTTGCGGGTAGTAGGTTGTGGAGTGACCTAAGGTAATGTGGTATTTGTGGCAAAAGTTCATGATTTTCTTAGATTTGAAAGTAGCAGCGTTGTCGGTAATGATTTTCTCCGGGCAGCGAAATCTAAAGAGGATGTTTCTTTCAAGGAACTGGATAATGGTGGAGTCATTGGCTTGCCTACACGGGATGGCTTCAATCCATTTGGTAAAATAGTCGGTGGCTGTTAAAATCCATTTGTGATGGCCCGAGGAGGAGGGATGAATTTCTCCAACGAAGTCAAGACCCCATTGTTGAAAAGGTTTCTCGGTTGAAATGGGCTTTAGGGGTAGAGGCAATAGCTTTCTCTTTCCTTCAAAGATTTGGCATTTGTGGCATGAGGCAGTAAATATTTTCACATATGTAAACAAAGAAGGCCAGTAATAACCAGCTCGTAAGATCTTGTTCACCGTAGATTTCCAATATAAGTGTCCTCCACAGTCACCTGCATGAAATTCTCTCGTGACGTTGTTAGTTTCATCTATAATCAAACATTTAAGCAAAATGCTTTCATAATTTTTCCAAAACAAAGCACCATCTATGACACAGAAGTTTGATGATTTCATTCTTAAAAATATTTTCTTGGTTCTGGACAATCTTGGGGGAGCGCACAGGTTTAACAATACAAAGCAAATATCAGAATACCAAGGGGACTGTGTGAAGGTATCACTGATCTGTGGAGTCGCCAGCTCCGCTTCATCGTCGAGTTGATTAATGTCTAGTGCTTGGAAGTTTGTTTCGGCCATTAGCTTGGCTAGCCCTTGTCCTTTTACGAGCTTGGTGGGCTTTATCTCAATTTCGTATTCAAGGATGCTAGCAATCCATTTGCCTCTTCTACCTTCCAATCCTTCTTGAGTTAGTATATCCTTTACAACAGCATTAGGGACATATACGATCACATGGGAGTAGAGGATGTAAATTCTAAAGTCTTTAATGGCTTTGACCAGGGCGTAGGCTTGCTTCTCCATGATCTGAAATTTTAGGGGTGCGTCTCTCAAAGCTCGACTGAAGAAAGCTATTGGTTTCTCATTGCCCTGATCATCTTTCTGCAGAAGGACTGCTGCTATGGTATGTTCTGATGCGAAATAAAAAATGATAAAGTCTCTGTCAAATTTAGGACTGGTAAGGACAGGTGTTTGAGTCAGGGCCGTTTTTATACTCTCGAAAGCTTGCTTGGCCTTAAGGGACCATCTCACCTTGGCGTCCTTTTTTAGCATGTTGCTCAATAGCCTTATTAGCGCGGCTAAATTGGGGATAAATCTCCTCAGGAAGTTGATTTTTCTAAGGAATCCTTGAAATTCTTTCATGTTTCTTGGGTAAGGGATTTGGAGGATAGCCTGAATTCTTTCTGGGTCAATTCTGATCCCATCTTTTGATATTATATGCCCGAATAACCTGCCTTCCTCTAGGGCGAACAGGGACTTCTTTAGGTTCAAGGAAATGCCATATTTCCTACATGTGATGAAAATTTGCCTTAAGTGCTTAAGGTGTTGTAGGTCAGATTTGGAAAATGGGGTCAGGTCATCTAGGTAAACCACAAGGAAATCGTGTATCTCCTTAGCGAACGCGATATCCATAGCCCTTTGAAAGGTGGCGCCGACGTTTTTTAGCCCAAAAGGCATTTTAACATATTTGAATGTTCCCCAGGGTGTGGTAAAAGCTTTTTTGTCCTGATCGTCTGGGTGAACAAGGATTTGGTTAAATCTTGAGAATCCATCTAGTAGAGAGATCCTAGAGGAACCCACTACTCTTTGCAAGATGTGGTCCATTTTGGGTAACGGGTAGTGGTCTTTTAGAGAGACTTGGTTTAGATTTCTCAAGTCTACACACAGTCTTATCTCTCCTATTTTCTTTCTGGTGGGAACTAAGTTAGATACCCATTCCGAGAATCTAATGGGCGCAATGATCCCTGCTTCAAACATTCTTTTTATTTCTTTTTTGATCATAGGGAGAAGCATGGGGTTGATTCTTCTGAGTTTTTGTTTGAATAGTTTCTGGTTCGGTCTTAGGGGAATGGTATGCTGGATTACTGAAGTGTCATAGGACTTCAAGTCCTCATAACTCCAGGCAAATACATCTTGAAATTGTTTGAACAGATCCACATATTTTGGTTTTTGGTCAGGAGGCAAATTTTTAGAAAGTTTAATCATTCTGGGATGTTGTGTTGTTCCTATGTTGTATTCTTCTATGGCGGCATCCAAAGGTTCCATCTTTGGTTTTCTGGCCACATCGTTGTCATCAAACATGTCTTCCAATGGGGTAAGGCCAGCAGGTAGAACATTTCCTTTTAGGTCAATAAATTCTTCTTTTACCTCAGTTGCCTTAGGTGAACAAAACTGTTTTAGTTGCCCTATGCTTGTACTGTCAAAAATAGTTGGGCTAAGTATATGTTCAGCCATGGTGGCTGTTAGGGTTAGGCGATCTTCTTCTTCTAACTGCTGTGTTTCGGCTATAGCATCCATGTCAATGTTTGTGCTAGAGAATTCATCTTCCAGAGTCAAAAAATTGTTAATCTGGGCATCATCTTGGAATACCTGCCAACTCTCGACATTGTTAGGAATTGACGGTCTGTGTTTTACTTCTGCGGTGAAGCGGTGACTTGGTCCAAAGGGAAGCCTACATGTGCTAGCGAAGGTAGCTAGGCTATGGGCATGAATATTATGATCTCGTGCAATTTTGGCCAACTCAAAATCACTGAAGGCACTAAGCAATTCGCTGGCAGTGGTTCTGTATGCTCTCATTCTACCATCATTAGCGACGAAGTTGCCCTTTATCTATTGTATGATGAGGTCCGAATCACCCAGGATGGAAATTGTGGTAGCTCCCAGGGTTTTGAGCAGCTTGAGGCCTAAGAGAAGGGCTTCATACTCCGCCATATTGTTTGTACATCTAAAATTGAGTCTATAGGCATGGCCTTGTGCGTGATTCTCGTGAGTATTGTAAATCCACACTCCAGCACCTGCTCCTAACTTGTTAACTACACCATCAAATTCTAAATACCATGAGACTTCTCGTCCAAGGTGTGTATTGGGGATTCAAATAGTATGCGGAGCGGATGAGCTGGTGACTTCTGTTTCGGGATTTTCTTCTTGTCCTGTGCTGGTTGCCCTGGCTGTTGAGACAATTTCATGCGAATTGGCAACTGATCTCTCGCTAGCATTGGTTTCTTGCTCTAGGGATAACGGTTTGTCCGAAGCTGGAGGGCTTGTATTATCATTAAACAAAATAAAGGAATCCATATCAGAATGGATTGAGTATATTGGAAAATTTTGGGGTTTCTCCTCACTACTTACCACATACTT
>APFE031426639.1:1886-14471 GCA_000404065.3 Pinus taeda
GAAATTTGGGCGACTGTATTGGGCTGCTAATGCACGTTCCACCTTACGAGCTACCTTGCAAGCCTCCATCCACGTGGGAGGGTGGTGAAGTAGCTCTTGAGCTCTGATGGCTTCTTTAAGACCGCTGATAAAACATTCCATGTAGAACTCATCGGAGAGACCCTTAGTGCGGAAAGCTAAGCTTTCAAAAGCATTAATATATTCCTCTACTATACCAGTCTGTCTGAGCTTAGTGAGACGACCCAAATAAGAGTCTTCTTGTTCAAAGCGATCTTTAAGAGCTTTGGTAAATTGGGCCCAAGTCCTAAAATATCCATTGGAGCGCTGATGCCATTCCCACCATTGCCACCGTTCACTGTCGATGTACATGCTCCCCAACACAAGCTTAGTCGCATCATCTAGGATCTGATTCAATTTGAAATACTGGTCCATTTGTGCTAGCCATGCTGCTGGGTGAGAACCATCAAATTTATGCATATCCAACTCTGGAAGTCGTTGATTGGGTGGTGGATGGGTGTGCCAGACGTGAGGAGAGTGGCTAGATTCACCGTAAATTCCTTCATACCCATTATACCCCTCCTCGTGGGCTTGCTCCTTGCCATTTGACCTCAAATCCTCCTTGTCTTCTCCTTGCAATTTCTGTAGCTGGAGACTCATTCCTGTAAGTAGTTGGTTCATTTTATTCAGATCTATTTTGTCCAGCTGAGTGTGGATTTTGTTCACCGTTTCCTCGAGTTTGTCCATCCTTTCATTGGCCATCGCTTGAGCTCTAGTTGCTACCATACACCGTTGCGATGAAAAATTGGGACCGCCAAAAAAAAAAATTGCCCAATTAATTGGATGGTACCACCATGCTCAGCTCGTCGTCCTGATTTTAATGGGCTATATCACCAATAAGCGTCCCGGAACATCTCAGACTTTTCTTTTTTTTTTTCTTTTTTTTTTACTCCTAACGAAGTTTTACTCCTTCTTGATCAATACTGCAGTCGCCAAATCCTCAAAATGTCAATGCGGCCAAAAGTACTGCGACAATTATACCCTGGTATAGGAACCCTGCACAATGCTTCTGGTCTGCTGGATCTGAGAGAACTGGCTGGTTGGGACTGATGCTGCTGCTGCTGAACTCCTTTGCTCAAGCGGATCTGGAAGAGATGATGAGTAAAAAAGGAACTAGGGTCGTGAGGAGTGTCAAGTACTACAGATCGCAATATACATAAGGGTCTGGCAGTAGTACTCGGCCCAATGTTTCAGGGCTCTAACTAAGGAGGGTCGACCGTACCCTTAGCCGTACCACCCGACTACCCTATCGTACGGGTGATTAATCTCTCCGAGTGTTGTTCTTGGTGTATGGTAGCCACAAGATGGTCGCTGGTTTATCTATGGTGAGGTTTTCAGGGAGCCTATGGGGCTTCTGATGTACCCGGAGGGTACGTTGAAGACAGTCTGTGCGCGGTTCTGTCTAATGCGCTACTACTCGAAGGGGTACCCACAGGGGTTACAAAGGAGTCCAATAGACGTGACCACCTCTTGTATTTCCTGCATGCATGCCTCCCCAAATCCACAAATTTATGCGCTCAACGACAGATCCCGTGGTTTAAAGACGCCGGAACACGTCTCGAGCCAAAAAAAATTTGCTACTAAATGGAGATCCCACCGGCCCTAGAAAGAGCTCTGATACCACTTTTTATGCTTCTTAACCTGGAAAAGATACCCAAATGCAGAATATGCGAAGAAAAGAGACCGAGAACACAGAATGGCAATGACTTTATTATTCAGAGAGAAATGTTCACTTGCCTCTTCGAGGGGGCAACCTCCAATAGAGCAGAGCTCGATTACAAAAATAATACACAATGCTTCTCGCAGGGAGTTACTATCCTTTATATATGACTCCTACAAGTAATACCACGGGTCAATACCGCTTATTACTAATACCATCTATCTAATACTACGGCCCATTTCCAACTAACTGTGGTTCCTTTATTAATTGTGGATTAACCACTTACAATTATTAATATGGGCTTTATTGACTCCTAACTATGACGTGGTCCCATTACATAGATAAGGGGGTTAGGGTGGGACCCTAACATGAAATACGGAATGTTCATCATACGTACCCTCATGAAATGCATCAACAAACGAACATGGTATGCATAGAGACGCGAGAATCTGTCCTCACAACTGAAATACCGAATGATGAGTTTCATCAATGGTGCAAACTCATCCCTCAGGAATCTGAAAGCAAAAATTGTGCTCAGGTGTCTCATATACCCAGGTGTGATGTATGGCTCATAGTAGAATTTTTCTAACTGCTGGTGTTTGTTCCATTCCTCTCCTACATTTGGTATCCCGGTGGCCTGAGCAATAGTCTCTCGTGACAAAGTGAAATTTACTCCGGCGAGGTTTACACGGCCATCATGTAAATGTAGAACAAATAAACGAACTAGTTCACGATGATGCTGGGTTTGTGAGATCATCTCACAGTATTGGAAACATGATCGACGCTGAAAATAATCCATTGCAAGTGGGCAAGCTTGCAATTAAGCCAAAAAAGTAGGCTCCTCCCTGACATTCTGACCACCTTTTCCACTTTTGTGAAACCTCCGTGGCACATTATCAGCTATAGAATCACTGTCATACTCCTGCTCATAAACTGAATCCATCTTTGACATGACTTTGAAAACAAAATGTCTACAATATGTATGCTGATATATAAACTTCTCTAACAATGCTGTGACCAAGGGGAAAAAACAAATGCACAAGGGACTATTAGGAAAGGGAAAATAATCAAGGAATTAGGGACTTTGAAATAAAATGTAATCGGTTAAGGAAGGGAAAATGTAAACATGGTTTTGGGATATTAAATAGGATTAAGGCATTTTTTATAGAGGTGGGGGATTAGGATTTCATGGATTGTAGTGTAGGATTAATGAGGGAATTAATGGGGAAGTATGATGGGTGAATTTGGGAATGAGGAACAAAGGGAAATGGGGAAAAATACAACCTTGGTAACACATTGTTTTCAAACCCTACAACACTTTTTATATTGACAAAGGGAGGGCTTTCAAAATCCGATCTCCATGGCAATCATTCACGAACCCATCACATTCACCATTAGAAACAAAGCAAAGGCAATGGAGGCGAGCCTACCTGACAAGTTTATGTGAAGAGGAGGTGATTTGATGAGCTTTCGAACTGGTTTCGGGCTCCAAACTGTAAGCGTTGCACACCTTACCCAGTGCGCCATGCGCTCCCTGTGTGTCGCGCGCCTGTAAATTAACAATAGCAATTTGAGCCCAGTGCGCCGCGCGCACCCAATGTGTCGCGCGCCTTCCTGTATGGGTCACGCGATTGAAAGTTGAACCAATCTCCCCCAAAACGCACAAATTCATCTTGGAATGATTTTCTCCACCCTTGGCATGCACAATGATTTAAAAATTCATTGAAAAATATTTATAATGACTCCAATTTGATTTTTTCTTGGTCCATAACCCACTTTGTAATGTTTTGTCTTTGACACTTTTTCAGGATCAATAGACTTCTCACTTTTTGGTTTCCTCATTAAATTTGGTTGAAATAATGATTTTCTTTGACAATTTTTTGCAGGGATAGCTGTGATATAATCTGGAAAAGGAGACCAAGGTTGCGCCTGGACAATTCAAGAACTGAAATTTTTGAAAATTTATTACAAAAAATGAAATTTCGACTTATCTTCAAAACAGAGTTTTGAAGAGAAGTCCTAATGTATGCGTATAATGATAAGAATCTTTGAGATAACCACCTATCGAGGACCTCCCTCTGGCCTGCTGGCTTTATTAGACTTTGCAAAACCAAATTGACTTAACCCTAGACCTAATGACCGAGAACACTTGTCATCACCTAGAAATTGAAACAGGGCTGCAAATGACCTTTCAAGACTTGATTTTTATGATTAGACCTGAGCTAGTAGTGCCAAGCACGAGGGGAATGAGTGACACAAACCATTACGTCAGATTTATGGCATGCCTAATGAAATGCAACTGATCGAAACTGATGGGACACCTAAACATGAAATGCAAAAAAGAGTTTTGATCTCTGATGGAAGGATAACTAGACCACTCTAACATAGCCTCCAATGGGGATGGTAGCTCCTTGGAGATGCCAAGAATAGCAGATCTCTGTAAGAGCTAGACAGTGCCTTCATCCATTGGGCTATGGAGTCAAGACTCAAGCTAAAATGCATGACTGAAAACCGACACAAAATAACTTAACAACAAGACTGAAAACTGACTCACAAATGACTCATGACTGACTTAACTAGAACAAGAAATTACAAAGCTTATTTGAAGGGCAGCACTTCATCGAGATTTGAGGGCTTCAAATCATGATGACAACCACCTGCATACTAATGAAATATGTACAATCATGTGTAATGAGCTTTCCAATGTAACCAATCCAATAGATGGCTACATACCAAATTTCTTCTCTCACTTTTCTCGAGCAGGTGGAACGATGTAGATGTAGGCAACTCACAATAACCACTGAAACCAAGGCTTATGATAACGAACCAGGCAACATTTGTATTCTCTAGCGCTTGCAAAAGGATGCCGAATGGATCTTGATAATCCTGAAGCACTATCTTGTCTTGAGATCCAGTAGAAAAAATACAAGTACTCCCTTCATTCTAATCTGAAAGAACAATTGATTTCTAATGGATAGGAATGCACAGACAAGTATGTGCTTCTGCCATCTCAGTGTTAGCTGTAGGTCCCTTGACCATGAGAAATCCTGGCATATTGTCTCTCTCAAGCTCATACTCCTCATCTTCATGGTCTAGGTCATTCTTAAACAAAAAATAATCTTCAAGATTATCAAAAATGACAGCCTTATCATCTTTGTGAAAGAAAATATTATCTGTTTGTTGATCTATAAAACTGATTACAAGACCGTCATCATTTTCAAAAGAGGAAGAGATTTCACCAACACTTTCCTGACTATGTGTGCACTACAAATCTGATGTAGCTTCGGCTGAAACAAGACCTTTCAAAAGTAGATCTATCTCATCTTCAGACAAAGGAGACAATGGCTTTTGTTTTCTTCTGCTTAAACAGTAATTATCATCATATGACAGGGCATTCAAACTATCATTTATTACTGAGTTATTGAAAGGAGATTCATCACTTACATGCACAAAGATCTCATTCTATTTTTCATGAATTGACTGGATTGTTTCTTCATGAAGGCTTTGTTCTAATGATGGACTTACAGTATGACTGAGAACATTTCGATCCATTACTGTGTCTTCTGCATTCCAGATGATTTCAATAGCAGAGTTCTCTTTGATGGGCTTCAACACAAGATATGCTTGGTCATCACAATATGAATGTAGATCTAAAATAGCTGACTGGTCATTATCAAAATCTGCAATTGAAACCTGAGTTCTCAGCATGCTGTCTTCTTCTGTGGGAAGATCTGAAATAACATTCTCCCTTTCATCATTTTCAGCCATGTGGCCATCTTCAACTTGCTGATCTTGATTCTGCTGCAAAATTTTCTGATCATCTTGATGGGTATCATCTAGGTTCTCTTCATGTTGCTAAAATGGATTCTCATACAGAGCCTCCATGATCTCATCATCCATGAAATTATCATTTTCGTAATATTTCTCAAGGCTTTCAATAAAAGTAGAAGCATGTTTGCAACAGTCATGAACTAAATTTAATGATGGATAAGATGCTTGATATCTTTCAATGAACAGGGCATGAAAATCTTTTAAACAATAAATACAGGCCAAGGACAAATTTTCATACCAAGATTGGACTTCACCTTCCTGTGTGGCCAGGAATATCTTCATCAAGCAATCTTCAGGAAAATCCACCTTCAACTTGCGAATATGCATATGAAATCTAACCAGATGTAAAGCAACATATTTCTTACCATCATTGTTAAATATAGGCAGATTCCTTAACCAATCTACCTTAGGAATCTTATTCGGAAAACCTGGAATGTGATCTCGGCTCATGGGAGTGTATCTTCTCATGATTCGGTCCATCTTGAAAATCTCACAGCTACTGATCTCCCTACAGTGAAGTCACCATGAAGCATTGATTTCTGGATTGTTCAGTGAATGGAGTCACCAGGTGAATGATTTCAGCCTTATGATGTCTGACTGTTGTTCACCATCAACCATCAGATCTAAACTTGATACACATACTGGGGCAATTTATAAGTGAAGTGTTACAATTACAAGCTAGACCAGAGATTGACTGAAGCAACGTTTATCTACTATGCACTCGCAGAGCAATGTGCAGTTCGAAAGCTACCTGGCGTGACTTCAGACTCCGTCTGTAGCTATAAATCAAATAACACTAACAAGCAAACCAGTTCTTCCCCAATATGGTCGCCACTATGTTAGCACTCAAATCTACCTTAGGCTGAAATAAGGCAAGATTCAAGGCCACATCAAACCACGCTCAGCCTCGTAGCTAGCCCTACGAGGACGGGAGAGGGCTCTCTCCAGGTCAAACTCGGCAAAAGATAATCGAAAAGGCTTGATATGACCGAATTGATGACTGATTTTAGGCTAGGTATGAAGTACAAAGAGTTTAGAATTGAGTTTTAATAATTTTGTTGAACTCAAGGGAAAAGCAAATTTGGGTGCGGGGATGAGGCACAGTTTTTGCAGAGGTCCACTTGGGGCAAGATAAGCGATTGTTTTGATGCCTTAAAGCAAGTGAAATGGGTAGATCAGACTGGTGAGGGGCTAAGGAGAGAAAGGGGTCTCAAGGATTCTCCTTAAACTAAAGAAAACATAAAAGATTAAACAAATTTAAAGGCGGAGCATAGCAATTTCATGGATTCTACCTTAACACTTCATTTGTTGAATAACAGAAGATTCAATAGAGATAATGATGCACATACACAACTTACAAGTACTGAGAGAAACACACCATCAACACATAAAGCCACATGGATCCCAAATAGTGCTACAAAACCATGGTCTTTCCTTTACCAAAAATGCAGATAAGATATGTACAATATAGTGTCAAGCTATTCCCAAGAGTCCAACCCTGAAAATGACTAAGAAAATACAAAATATAGGCAAGCTAACACATTCCCTTGCCTCTAGGGGTCGAGCTCATCATCCTAGGAGCTGTTTCAACCAATTCTAAACTAAGCACTACAATCTAGTCAGTGAAAACAACTTGCCTCTATAAGCTAAGAAACCAATTCATTCATTACATTTTTGCTATTTTATGAATGAATCATCTAGAATAGGTAACTAAGTGTCATAAAAACATAAATATCCAATAATTACATCAAGGAGGGTGAAAAATCCCATCACAAGTCAAAACAGGTGAAACTGGCTTGATTCGCTGCGCTGAGGAGGAAAACTGTGCCAAAAAACCCTGTGCGCCGCGCGCCTTTCCACCTGATTTTGGGGCACTTCCCGGAATCAAAATTGAGCTTAGGTTGGCTTGTTGGAAAGACCTGGATGTCTACTTTCCAACCCAATTGTAATTTTCCAATTTGGTCTCCATTTGACCCTCCAAAAGTGGATTCTCCCAGAAGTACTTCCTGCTGATGCAAAAAGTGGCAGAAAGGTGATTTTCATGATGTTTTTTGAGCTTTTGATCACCCAAAACTTGATGAAATGCCTTGGAAATTGCTGAGAATGTGTATTTCATCATGAAAAATCCAAAAATGTAAGCCACCTGTGATTTGGACCTCTCCATTTTGTGGGTCGCGTGCTAAGCGCGACGCATATAACCCAAAAACCTGTTTTGCAAGCCAAAAATATTGAAATGACAAAATTTTCTCCAAATGTGCCCAAAATTGGAGTGAAGACGCTCCATCATGTATCATGCTCAACTAGTGAAGCCTTGGCCAAAATTCGAAGCAGATCAGGCCTTTTGTGTTGGTTTTGTGCTTTGCTCAAACGCCTTTTGAGGACCTTCATTCTCGCTTTGCAAACATGCATGCGAGCCCAATAGTGAGTCTTCATGTGGCAAAGCATGTCCTTGTCGCTGTTTGCCTTTGCCAACAACTTTTCCAAGTGAGTGTTCACCCGGATGAGCATCGATTCCCGATCAATAGGTGTCAAATCACCGGGTCTCCTACGAGCAAATTCCCAGTCTTCACGAATCTTGTGCAGCTCATAAAGTTCATGCTCATCCTCCAACTGCTTGTTGCGCTGCTCTAAGTAGTTGATCACCCATTTGGCCATCTGAAATTTCTTTTACAGTGACTCATTCTCAGCCCTTTTCTCTTGGATAATCTCCTTAAGCTCTGAGTTGGGCGAACTAGCATCAACATCAATGATACCGGTATCCTGAACTCCTGAAGGACCCTCATCAACCATGGGTCTCTTGCCCCTGTCCTGACTCTGTACCTGTGCTGTAGATGGATGCGAGACCCCTTCCACATGATGTGGAGATAATACTTGCTCTGCTGATGATGTCAACGAGACCCCTTCCACCCCGGGTGGAGATAGTACTCGTCGTGCAGCTGCAAATAAGGCCCTAGGGCCTTTTTGATATGTCACATATGCTGGAGCATCAACATGCTTGGTCTCATGAATGTCAAACTGCTTCGAAGGCCCTCCCTCATCATGGACGATCTCTGGAGGAGGCTGTGGCGCAGAAAAGAAATCACGGGAGATGAAATCCGCCCAAGCAATACCCTGATGTGCCAACTGATGCATCACTATGATTTTGATCAATGCATAGTGATATATGCTCCTGTGCTGATGTGCCAGGGTCTTCCTCTGTACTAAGGGTACCATCCTCTCTATGTTTTGGCACATGAAAAAATGGAATGCTCATCATACGTACCCGTGTGAAATGCATCAAAAAACGTACATGGTACGCATAGAGACGTGAAAATCTGCCCTCATAGCTGAAATACCAAATGATGAGTTTCATTAATGGTGCAAACTCATCTTTCAGGGATCTGAAAGGAAAGGCCGTGCTCAAGTGTCTGATATATGCGGGCTTGACATATGGCTCATAATAATATCTGTCCAGCATCTGGCGTTTACTCCATTCCTCCCCCACATTTGGTATCCCGGTGGCCTGAGAAATAGTGTCAGGTGACAAAGTAAAATCCACTCCGGCAAGGTTCACATGACCATCCTGTAAGTTAAGGACAAATAGACGAACCAGTTCCCGGTGATGCTGAGTTTGTGAGATCATCTCACAATATTGGTAACATGTTAGGCGCCGAAAACAATCCATTGCAAGCTGGCAAGCTTGCAATTGAGCCAAAGAGGTAGGCTCCTCCCTAACATGCTATCCACTCTTGCCACCCCTGTGATACCTATGTGGCACATTAGGCACATTGACCTCTGGTGTAGAGTCACTATCATAATCCTGCTCATATATTGACTCGGTCTCTGACATGTTCTCTAACAACAAGGTGGCTGGAATATATATATTTGCTGATATAAAACTGTGTGCCAAAAGTTGACTGTTGACTTTTTGTCTCTTTATCAGAATGCTGTAACCAAGGGGACATAAATGACAGGAATTTTTAGGAAAAGGGAAGCATTAGGGAAATGGGAACAATGGAAATAAAATGAGGAAATTAGGGAAGGGACAAGGGGCATAGAAATGTTTTAGGGTTTTGAAATAAGGTAGAGATCATATGGTTATAGGAAAAGGGAGAGTTTAGGGTTTTGAGAGAGGAAGATATAGAATTTGATGAGGAATAATTGGGAAAAATAGTTGGGGAATATAAGAAATGTGAAACAAGGGAAAAAGAAACCTTCGCAACAATAATTTTTTAAAACCCTACAGCAAACTTTGCACTTGAAGCCTTATAGCAATTTGATGAACATGGAGGGTTTTGTACACTTGGTTTTCATGACAAAGATATGCTAACTTCTTCACATACACCATCCAAAAACAAAATCAAGTCATGATTGCAGGCCTACCTGAGAATTTAGGCGTGAGGAGAGGTAATTGAGTGATTTCTTGGTGAATTTGTAGGCATAAACCCTATGCGCCACGCGCTTTACCCAGCGCGCCGCACGCTCTGAGTGCATCGTGCCTGTGTTAAATTACACAGCAAAAGGTGGCTTGATGCGCCGCGCGCCTCTGGTGCGTCGCGCGCTTATGCTGATGCGCCGCGCGCCCTGGAGCTGACCCAAATACTCACAAATTTGCTACAAACTTGCAAAATCACCCTTGAATGATGTTCTTAGCTCTCAAAATGTGGAATAGGTTGCAAATGATGAGAAATTTCTTGATATAGCATCCATTTTAATTTTTGCTCTATGAAAACCCATTTTTCTTATGTTTGGTTGTTGACACTTTTTCAAAATTAATAGGCTCTGACCTTTTTGGTTTCCTTCATAAAATAGGTTGAAATGATGATTTTCTCTGATATTTTTTTGCAGGGATAGCTCTAATATGCTTCAGCAAAGGAGACCAGGGCTGCATTTGAACGATTGAAGAACTGAAAATTTTTACAATTTTTACAAAAATGAGGTGGCAACTTGTCTTCAAAATAGAGTTTTGAAGAGAAGTCCTTATTCAGTTGTACAATGGTGAGAATTATTGAAGTGATGATCTATCTAAGACATCCATCTGGCCTGCTAGTCTTCTAAGACTTTTCAAGACTAAATTAACTCAAACCCTAGACCTAGACCTAAAAATTTAAAATATGACTAAAAATGACTTGTGAAGCTTTATGACTTATCCTGAACCAGCAGTGATATGCACGAGGGGAATGAATGACACAGACCACTCCATCAGAGTTATGGAATGCCTAATGAAATGCAACTGAGGAAAACTGGTGGGGCACCTAAAACATGAAATGCAAAAAGGAGCTTTGATCTCTGATGGAGGGATAACTAGACCGACTCTAACAGGAAGATCAGTTCATGAGATGTCACAAGCTAATTCCCAAATTTAGTACAGGATCATCTTGAAAAGAACTGATGTTAAAGCCACGAGATCTAGTGACAACCAATTTGGCTCAGGTACTTTGATCAGATCATCTGAAACTTTCCACTTTTCATAAATAAATATGTAACTAAGCATTACTTCTATGTCTAGCCATCTGTGGGTATGTAATCCAGATTATAGTTTAATTTTTATTTTCAAAAACACTTCCATTGCAGGTGGTCGAAGTAGAGTGGACACGGAGAAAACGGATTCAGGAGTTAGACACTGTAAGAAACAAATTACTTCAGTCCACAGCACTGGATGAAGTGGGAGGAGTGTTCCGTTACTTATGCTTTAGGCGTTTGTAAATTTATGTTATGGTTGCAGAACATGTTGATTAACACCAGACCCATCTTTGTCATCGTTGCTTTGGCTTTCATATTGAGCCTCCTTGTATTTGTGTTGCTTCTCCTCTTTCTATTCCTTTAAGTATCAGCTCCTCTAATCACATTGGCTATGGAGTTTGTGACCAAATTGTTGCATGTGTAATGCTGGTATACAAACACGTATATACATCATTCATATGTTTTGTGAACACGTGCTATTGGTATTGATCTAAATCAGTCGGCCACAATGGTTTTGTCTTTGCAAAACACTGGCTATGATGGAAGTTACAGGAATACTGAGAGACTCATGATAGGGCTCGTATTTTTTAATATTATGCAAAAATTCTGGATAGGTGACATACAATCTCTGCATAACGACTGGAGAATATCTCAATTCTGAATTTATAAAAGGATTGAACAATGAAATCCATGGACGATGGATGCACGCTTATAATCTCTGTATATCATTGTACAATCTATCTCATATTTTTTAATACGATGTGGACTATATCTCTCGGTACACTAGCTTAATTCTGAATTTATAAAGTTTAACGATCAAACCCATTGACGATTGATGCAGGCTTGTAATTTCTGCATATCAATGTTATGTGCTTCTGCACAATTATGCAAATACTTACTATATTTTCTTTTGATAATATTTATTTTTATTTTTATTTAAAACAATTTCACATGAGATTCCTCATTGCTTTTCTATGCACAAAATAGGGATGTAGATAAAGATTTCAACACCATACATACTTTATGTTGTTGAATATTATAAAGATATTTTTGGAGGATAAGGGTACTTCAATTTGCCCAATGCAAAGGACACCATTGCCTTAATCCCTTAACGGTTTTTAAAGTGGAGGAATCGTATGGCGTGAAATTTGAAGAGAAAGTTCACATTTCAAATTAAAAGATTAGTTATATTTTGGATTTTTAATATTTACAAATTAAAATAAATTATTATTTTCATATAAAAGATAAAATATTTTAAAATTTTATCTATATCTCACACATCACAATTTTTATTGTATTAAGTTGTGAAGATTTACAAATCTTCCTTAAAATATGGACCTTAAGTACATTTCAAGGATCTTTAAAACATAAAATTTAAGTACATTTCAAGGACTGTATATAGATGACATTGGTTCACCTGTATTACAATTCATAGAGAAATCATATATATTTACTTAAGCTCTACACATGAATCAAATGTGGAGAATTTCATTGGATCATTTACTTATAATATATATAGGAACCATGTGGAGGAAATTCAGTAGAATCATTTACCTTTTCATCTAATATGGATATCATTCCTCAATACAATGAAA
>APFE031426639.1:17863-32402 GCA_000404065.3 Pinus taeda
TTATTTATATTTATTGTACATAGTAATTAGTGATATAATACATAGTAATTAATAATAGAGTACACAAAAGTCAATTATGGTCATCATTACACAATAAGAAGGGAAACATTTCAACTAATCATATTTGAGATAAATAAAAATAAATTTAATTTCATAATGTTTTTAGTCAAAAAAATTAATAACAAATTAATGAAAAAAAAAATGAATAAATTAAAAACAAATATAATAAAAAAATAACCATTAAAGTTAATTAATTTTTTCATGTGTCACGTTTTCCAACCAATTTACCGAGAGTCTTACTCAGAATCCGTTTGAAATAAGTCACCTTCCCCTGAAACTCGTATAAGTTTAGACAAAGATAAAAGAATGTGATATCACTGACCATTTGTACCTGGAAACTAATGCACACATGCATGCCCTCGCAACATTGATCTGGTAAATCCATGCAGATGCCATTATCTGTAGATCAAATAAAAAACCCTTGAACCCCAGCCTAGAAATTCAAATTCCTTTTGCCCATCAAATTAAAATTTGACGATGTTTCTGGATTTTTTTACCCTTCATCTTACGTTTTAATCAAATATGTGAGTGTCATGAAAAACTCTATTTTAACAATTTTTGAAAATTTATTCCACAACACACAATAAGTCATCAAATTGGAGGCTGATAATCATTATTATTTATAAAAATTCATTTAAATTTCCATTATTCATAAATATTTAATAATATTTTTTTTGGAGTAGCATGATCCGGATAATCAGGGTGATTCAGGTGAATGGTGAAACAGTTTGATGTAAAGACCTGCGGTCCATGCGACAGGCAGGACGGCTCCACCGTGCGAAAGACATGCAAAATGTGAAACCCCAAATTTACAATTAACCAATTTTCCAACTTCGGCAAAATCGGTTTCCTAGCTCGTCGGTGCCTTCGCACAGTCGCCGCACAACTCACTAACCCTTTGTTCACCTTGTCACATGATCATGTTGTTTGCCCAACTTGGGCGCGCCTCGTCGTAACCAAGTCACCACACACGAGTGCCTCTGCATGACTCACACCTCCATTCACAACTCCAACACTTCACCGTTTCCACCATTTCATCATGCACGACACGCCCTACCCAAGTCACCCGTCCACATGATTCTTCGTTTCAGCATGTACGGCGCGCCCTCGCCCGGCCGCCTGTCCGCATGTCCACCTGTTCACCCAAACAACTTCACCCAAGTCGCCACACGACTTCACCCGAGTCGCCCGACACCCTCACCCGGTTCGCCCAAATGACTTCACTCAAGTCACTCGACGACCTCACCCGACTCGCCTGAACGACCTCGCCTGGGTTGCCCGACGACCTCACCCGGCTCACCTGAACGACCTTGCTTGAGTTTTCTGCCCGACGACCTCGCCTGAGTTTTTTTCCCAATAACCTCGCTCAAGTTCACCCTTGCCCGAGTTTCCTGCACGAGTTTTTTACCTGAGTTTCTCGCCCGATTTTCCTACTTGTCTTTTTCACCCAACTTTTCTGTACGAGTTTTACACTTGAGTTTCGCCCATCGTGTGGGCTCATCCACGCACTGCAAAATTCCTTGTTCGAACTCGTGTTGATCGAATGATAGTGTTTTCCTCCAAATTCCCTTCAATATATACGGGTGGGTGGTGGGTTATGTCACCCAGCTGACCCATGCCTAACACCAAGCCGACTCATTCACAATGTGTTGTCTTGCCCAAGAGGAGGGTTGGCCTGCCTAACTCATGGGACCACCCCCTCAACTCGCCCAACACCTTATAAACTCGTCCAAGGTTCATTTTGTTTCAAATTTTGTACGAGCTCCTCGCAAGCACTTCGGACAGTGGAGTTGCCTGGACCGCAGGTCCTTACATCCTCCCCTACTTGAAGTCATTGTCATCCTCGATAATTATCTCATCCCGACAACCATCTGTCACCAAGATCACCATACCAAGGCATACACCCCATCGGTATGCGATATATCAGAAATCATCTCAATCCATGATCATTAACCACCCTATCACAATCGCCACATGCTACTCCCCATGGTGGAAGGCTGGCCCCTCCATCTCAAGCTACATGCTTCCTGCAACATATCGTGTCGACCTCATCATGTCTCGTCGTCGTGTGAACTGCTGCCATGATACTTCAACACAGTGCTAACACATCTCTGCACACCACTAGCCCCCATGGCTTGAACTAGTTGGGTAGCTAATCCAACTGTCACGCTCAACCCATGAGAATGCACATCCTCATGCCACCATCAGTTGTTTCTCTAAACATCCTGTCACATCATCAACTCGACCAAGAATCCATCTCCATATAAGTGTAAGCCATGCTTAGGTCCATGAAGTAGTCTCCATCGCATTTGCAACATGCTGTCCATGATGTTTGGTACCAATGTGCTGCATGAAATCAGTCGCTTCTATCCAAACATCATCATCCATATGTGTATCTCCTCAATATGAAGAGATCATCTCATCAAACTCTGACTCTCGATGTGCTACATCCAAGTCCATGAAGCAACCTCCATCATATCTGCAATGTGCCATCCCTCAAGTCTGCCATAGAAACAAGTATATACCTGTCTCATCTATCCATGTGTTGCCCATGATCATAGATCAATCAGCTCCCATGTGTCAAAGTGGTTAAGTCTCGGATCAACCCATGCCCAAGTGTTGCCACCAAGGCATCATCATCGTCGTAACTCCATCACTCCAAAGTGTCTCATATCGATCCTCCACATCAAGTCACTCTTTCAAAGCCACCCATACATGACCGAAAGTATGCACCCCATCCTGCATCAAAGTCTCTGACCTCAGCTCCTCAATGCATCAGATCCTCCAAGTCCACCATATATGAAGTCCCCAAAAGTCACAACCTCATGTCATCATGAGCTCCATAAGTCATCTCCAACCAACATCTCAGCAATCATACAAGTCTTGGCCCAAAGGTCTATGCAAGATGCCTCAGCTCTCCATGTAGTAATAATGCTCCATAATCTACTCACAATTCCATCCAAGTCCATGGCCTTGTTGTACAAGAGTGTACAACCTCTCCATCGGCTCATAAGTAAAACATCTCCATGTCACATCAGAAAATCCACCTACACAACATCCCTGCCTTAGCAATCCTCATTGGATGCCCATAAGGGGCATCTCTACAAGTTCTCATGCATAATGTCCCTGCATAAGACTGTCATGCTCCATGTGTCCAACCTGATTTCGATGACTAGGTTGCCAATGTAGTCCAACCAAGTAGACTCATCACAATAATCGGTCATCCTTATCCAAGTCTGCAATATTCGGTCTAGTGAACTTAGTCACCCAACCGTATTATTATCACGAGTCCCTTCCATCATAGCTCCCCCACTGAAGGTTCCACCAAGACTTGCTCTTGGTCTGGGCCATGAGAATTCCACCCAAGTCTCATCAAACTCAAGTGTGTGCCCTTCTTAATCGGTCCATGAGTCATGTCGAGCACTTAGCCAATTCTCCATGTGGCTAAAGCATGACAATATCCTCCACAACAATCATCATGTTCCTCCCTTGTCGCGGGCCTTTGCACCTTCTACCATAAGGTCACAAACAACCCCAACAAGTTCTGCAATAGTCAACAATCCTTGCTTTTCCATACAAGGTCTCATCATAGACATCCATGGTAAGATCCTCCCTAGCATCAACAAACTTATTTTGCCCTTCCCTGCATATGGTTCATCTACCAAGTGCTCAACTGAAACACAAGTATCAATACTTACAGCATCATCATCATCATCATGAGGCTCCTCCATGTGAGTATCCTCATCCATCCAGGTCTGAAAATTGCATGACCCTAGTCCAATTTGATCAATCTCAAGTTCATCCTCCATCGTTGTCACATCTGCAACATCCTTAATCATCACGGCTTCCTCTTCCTTGTTAGCAGAATCTACAATTGCATCTTGCTCCATTGTCCAACCAAGCTGAAGAAGTTTGTCTTCAACATTATTTTCCAAGACTTTAAGCTTCTCTCGAATCTCGGGATTCTCTTCTTTCATCTGCTTCAACCTGTATAAGGTAAGCAAGAGCTTCCTTTCACATTCTTCCAAACCTGCCATGCCTTGCCGTTCAGCTTGGCCCAAGCACTAAGCTTCTCCTCTGCCAAACCCGTTTCACCTTTTACCAGCTTCACCAAGTACCTGCTTCCACTATCATCAACTGTCAAGTGCTTACACACTTGCTTCACCCAACTTCCTACAAGACTCCTCCAAGCCTTTAGACTAGCTCTGATATGACCTATCATGCCCCTACACCTGCGGTATTCTTTCAACCGCTTATAGCGAGGTGCAGCACTACCAACCATTTTCTTTTCACCAATACTTACGATTGTAGACTACGGCTAACATTCATACTAGTTTTTTTTTTGTTACCAAGTATTATCTTATCCTTTATACAAATGAAAACACATACATATTCATCATCAACAACAATTAAAACATATACAATTGCACAACAGTATAAAGGTTGGGGAAACTCCCGGCAATATGAGTCTGCCCGATATCAATATATATAATTTTCCACTTTTACAAAGTATAAGTTAAATCTTGGGAAACCCCAAACTTACACTTAGCCAATTTTCCAACTTCGGCAAACTCGGTTTCTCAGCTCGTCAGTGCCTCTGCATGGTTGCCGCACGACTCACCAACCCTTCATTCACCTCGTTGCACGATCGTGTTGTTTGCCAAACTTGGGCGTGCCTCGTCGTAACCAAGTCACCACACACGAGCGCCTCTGCACGAGTAACACCTCCATTCACAACTCCAACACTTCACCGTTTCCACCGTTTCGTCATGCACGACACGCCCTACCCAAGTCGCCCGTCTGCACGATTCTTCGTTTCAGCGGGCCCTCGCCCGGCCGCCCATCCGCACATCCACCTATTCACCCAAACTCGTTCACCCGAACAACTTGTGGCATGGGTCGGCTAGGTGACATAACCCGCCACCCACCTGTATATATTAGAGGGCGTTTGGAGGCAAATGACCATCATTCGATCAACACGAGTTCGAACAAGGAGTTCTGCAATGCGTGGATGAGCCCGCACGACAGGTGGAACTCGGGTGTAAAACTCATGTTGATCGAATGATGGTCGTTTGCCTCCAAACGCCCTCTAATATATATAGGTGGGTGGCGAGTTATGTCACTTGGCCAACCCACGCCCAATGCCTAAGCCGACTCGTTTACAATGTGTTGTCTCGCCCAGGAGGAGGGTCGACCCACCCAACTCATGGGACCGCCCCCTCAACTCGCCCAACACCTTATAAACTCGTCCAAGGTTCATTTCACATTTTGCATGTCCTTTGTATGGTGGAGTCACCCTGCCCATTGCACGGACTGCAAGTCCTTACATCAAATTGTTTCACCATTCACGTGAATCACCATGATATTCCACTTGTTACCTTCAAAGCTTAAACTTCCTTTCAATTCTTCTGTCTTCATAGAATCAGCTCCTTGATTCAGTTCACCAGCTCTAATACCACCTGTCATGAAGTGCAGGAGTGTATCAACTTCACGCTTCAACACTAGCACCAGTCGAGCTCTGATACCACCTGTCATGAAGTGCATGTGTGTATCAGCTTCAACACTAGCACCAGCTCCCTGGCACTAGCTCTTCATCATACACCGGCTTCACCAACTATGAACCTGCTCTGATACCACCTGTCAACAACTATCCCACTACCACACCCCTACACATGCGGTAGTCTTTCAACCGCTTATAGCGAGGTGTGGCACTACCAACCGTTTTCTTTTCACCAATACTTATGATTGTAGACTATGCCTAACATTCATACTTAGTTTATTTTTAGTTACCAAGTATTATCTTTATCCTTTATACAGATGAAAACCCATGCATATTCATCATCAACAGCAATTAACACATATACAATTGCACAACAATATAAAGGGAGTGGCAACTCCCTGCGATATGAGTCTGCCCAATATCACTATATATAATTTTCCACTTTTACAAAGCATAAGTTAAATCTTGGAAAACCCCAATTTACACTTAGCCAATTTTCCAACTTCGGAAAACTCGGTTGCCCATTTTGTCGGTGCCTCCACACAGTCGCCGCACAACTCACCAACCCTTCGTTCACCTCATCGCACGATCGTGTTTTTTGGCCAACTTGGGCGCGCCTCATCGTAACCAAGTCACCACACACGGGCACCTCCACACGAGTCACACCTCCGTTCACAAATCCAACACTCCACCATTTCGTCATGCACGGCACACCCTACCCAAGTCGCATGTCTGCATGATTCTTCGTTTTGACGTGCACAGCACGCCCTCACCCAGCTACCCGTCCACACGTCTAGTGGTTCACCCAAACTTGCTCACCGAAACTCGTTCACTGAAACAACTTCACCCGAGTTGCCACATGACCTCACCCAGGTCGCCCGATGCCCTCACCCGATTCGCCCAAATGACTTCGCCCGGGTTGCCCGATGACCTCACCCGGCTCGCCCAAATGACCTCGTCTGAGTCGCCCAACGACCTCGCCTCATTCGCCCGAACGACCTCACCCGAGTTTTCTGCCCGACGACCTCGCCCAAGTTTTCTGCCCGACGATCTTGCCCAAGTTCTGCCTAAACGACTTCGCTCGAGAACGACCTCACCCGAGTTTGCTCTCGCCCGAGTTTTCTGCATGAGTTTCCTACACGATTTTTTCGCCCGAGTTTCTCACCCAACTTTTCTGAACGAGTTTTTTCACCTGAGTTTCGCCCATCGTGCGAGCTCATCCAAGCACTGCAAAATTCCTTGTTCGAACTCATGTTGATCGAATGATGGTCGTTTGCCTCCAAATACCCTCCAATATATATGGGCGAGTGGCAGGTTATGTCACCCAGCCGACCCACACCCAACGTCCAAGTCGACTCATTTATAATGTGTTGTCTCGCCCAAGATGAGGGTCGGCCCGTCCAACTCATGAGACCGCCCCCTCAACTCGCCCAACACCTTATAAACTCATCCAAGGTTCATTTCATTTCGCATTTTGCGTGTCCTTCGCACGGTGGAGTCGCCCTACCCGTCGCATGGACCGCATGTCCTTACATCCTCCCCCACTTCAAGTCATTGTCGTCCTCAACAATATCTCATCCCGGCAACCATCTGTCACCAAGATCACCACACCATGGCATACACCCCATCAGTATGTCATATATTGAAAATCATCTCAATCCATGATCATCAGCCACCCTATCACAATCTCCACATGCTACTCCCCATTGTGGAAGGCTGGCCCCTCCATCTCAAGCTACATGCTTCTTGCAACATATTGTGTCGACCTCATCATGTGTTGTCCTCGTGTGAACTACTGCCATGATACTTCAACGCAATGCTAACACATCTCTACACACCACTAGCCCCCATGGCTTGAACTAGTTGGGTAGCTAATCCAACTATCATGCTCAAACCATGAGAATGCACATCCTCATGCCACCATTAGTTTTTTCTCTAAACATCCTGTCACATCATCAACTCGATCAAGAATACATATCCATATAAGTAAGCCATGCTCGGGTCCATGAAGTAGTCTCCATCTCATCTGCAACATGTTTTCCATGATGTTTGGTACCAATGTGTTGCATGAAATCAACCACATATATCCCAACATCATCATCCATATGTGTATCTCCTCAATATGAAGAGATCATCTCATCAAACTCCGACTCTCGATGTGCCGCATTTAGGTCCATGAAGCAACCTCCATCATATCTGCAATGTGCCATCCCTCAAGTCTGCCATAGAAACAAGTATATACTTGTCTCATGTCTCATCTATCCATGTGCTGCCCATGAGCATAGATCAATCAGCTCCCATGTGTCAAAGTGGTTAAGACTCAGCTCAACCCATGCCCAAGTTTTGCCATCAAGGCATCATCATTGTCATAACTCCATCACTCCAAAGTGTCTCATATCAATCCTCCACATCAAGTCACTCTTTCAAGCCATTCCCATACATGTACTCGAAAGTATCTACCTAATCCTGCATCAAAGTCTCTGACCTCAGCTCCTCAATGCATCAGATCCTCCAAGTCCACCATATATGAAGTCCCCAAAAGTCACAACAATCTCATGTCATCATGAGCTCCATGAGTCATCTCCAACCAACACTCTAGCAAGAATACAAGTCTTGGCCCAAAGGTCTCTGCAAGATGCCTCAGCTTTCCATGTAGTAGGAATGCTCCATAATCTGCTCACAACTCCATCCAAGTCCATGGCCTTGTTGTACAAGAGTGAACAACCTCTCCATTGGCTCATAAGTAAAAGATCTCCATGTCACACCAGCGAATCTACCTACACAACATCCCTGCCTTGGCACTTCTCATTGGATGCCCCTAAGTGACACCTCTACAAGTGCTCTTGCATAATGTCCGTACATAATACTGCCATGCTCCATGTCCTCAACCTAATGTCCATGACTAAGTTGCCCATGTAGTCCAACCAAGTAGACCCATCACAACAATCGGTCATCCCTATCCAAGTTGCAATCTTCGATCTAGTGAACTCGGTCACCCAACCATATCATCATCACCATCACGAGTCCCTTCCATCATAGCTCCCACACTAAAGGTTCCACCAAGACTTGTTCTTGGTCTCGGCCATGAGAAGTACACCCAAGTATCATCATACTCAAGAGCGTGCCCTTCAACATGCCCATGAGTCATGCCAGGCACTTAACCAATTCTCCATGTGGCTAAAGCATGATCCAATCCTCCGGAATGATCATCATGTTCCTCCCTTGTCATGGGCCTTTGTTCCTTCTATCATAAGGTCACAAACAACCCCAACAAGTCCTGCAATAGTCAACAATCATTGCTTCTCCAATACAAGGTCTTCATAGTCATCCATGGTAAGATCCTCCCTAGCATTGGCAAACTGACTTTGCTCTTCCCTGCATACGATTCATCTACCAAATGCTCAAGTGAAACACAAGTATCAATAGTACTTACATTATAATGAGGCTCCTCTATATGAGTATCCTCATCCATCCATGTTTGCAAACTGCATGATCCTGGTCCAACTTGATCAATCTCAACTTCATCCTCCATCGTTGTCACATTTGCAACATCCTCAATCATCACGGCTTCCTCTTCCTTGTCAGCACAATCTACAACTTCATCTTGCTCCATTATCCAACCAAGTTGAAGAAGTTCGTCTTCAACATTCTTTTCCAAGACTTCAAGTTTATCTTGAATTCGGGGATTCTCTTCTTTCATCCACTTCAACCTGTATAAGGTGAGCAAGAGCTTCCCTTCGCATTCTTCCAAACCTACCATGCCTTTTCGTTCAGCTTGGCCCAAGCACTAAACTTCACCTCTGCTAAACCTGTTTCACCATTCACTAGCTTCACCAGGTTCCTTGCAATCATGAACCAGCCCTTGTTCCACTTGTATGTGAAACCAACTTCCTTCACTTGTAAGTACCTGCTTCCACTATCAACAACTGTCAAGCTTCTTCAATCCTGAAACAGCTTCAATACCATCACTTCGTCACGAGAAACCCTCCTCTGATACCACATGTCACGATAGTGAAGTGGGATCAACAATTCATCCTCAACCCGGTCATGAATAATGGAAATTTAAAATGAATTTTTATAAATAACAGTGGTTATCAGCCTCCAATTTGATGACTTATTGTGTGTTGTGGAATAAATTTACAAAAATTGTTAAAATAGAGTTTTCCATGACACTCACATATTTGATTAAAACATAAGATGAAAGGTAAAAAAATGCAAAAACATCGTCAAATTTTAATTTGACAGGCAAAAGGAATTTGGAATATCCAGAACATGCTACTCCAAAAAACTACTATAGAAGCTTAAAGTCTAAATAATTTGTTTAAATGAAATCTATTTTTTTTAAATAAATTCTTGAATTTATTAGATTTCTTTTTAAATTATTTTTTTTAATAGATTCTTGAATTTATTCTGTGGCAAAGAAATTATGCAACTTTAGCGATATTTGCTGAGCTGAAAAAACTTTGTAATGTTTCAAACATGGAAATTGTAGATTAATGTTTCCATGGAATTTCTGAACACTTTTATGGTGAAATCCTCTACTCTTTTCACAAAGTGAGAGTTCTATTATACTGTGCTCCTGTGACTTCACTATATTGTCAAGATAACTACGTTGTTACAGGATCCACTTTTTAAAGTACATGTAACTCAAGATAACTAAATTGTTACAAGATCCACTAAAAACATAAAATCTCATTCCCTATCAAATGCCATTACAAATAATATATCACAAATTGACTTAAAACATGAGCTTGATCATTAAAGATTTTTTAAATTTCCAACAACATTCACAGTTGGATATTGGTTTAGTCATCAATTGAAGGTAGAGGAACATTTTGTAATGTTTATACCAGTTTTGAGTCATGTTAGATATTATGTCAACTTAATGGAAGATGAATTAACTAAGGATGACTAACGATGCCATCTCCAATTCCTTCATGCTTCATCAAATGAGTACAGGCTAGTTATTGCAGACCTCCATTGATGAGTCCTATGATACTACAATTTCTAAAGAACCCACCAACAGTTCCAACTCCCATGTCCCGGATATGCCGAATTTCGTAGTTGGATTGAATAATCTTGTGAATGATGTCAAGCAAAGCATAATATTTCAGAATGGGGTTAATGTAGTTTGGGTAAAAGGTATGGGAGGAAGTGGCAAAACCACTCTTCCATTATCCCTTTGCAACGATCCCCAAGTCAAAGGTTAGAGCAAATCCTCATTTGAATTTTCACTCCAAATTCCCATTTAATTGCTTCATTTTCGTTTGTAATGTGTTTTCTATCTGTTATTTTTAGATTTCGTTCAGAACAATATAATTTTCATTGCTGTTGCACATTCTCCAAATGTAAAGGGCCTTTTAGAGACTCTGTGGGATAAGATAATTGGTGGCAGAAAGCCTAACTTTCAGAGAATAGAGGATGCACACAACCAACTGAAGAATAATAGTTGTTTAAAAGGACATCCAAAAACTTTGGTGGTTTTGGACGATGTTTGGTCAAGATCAAATGTGGAACAGTTGTTGTTTGAAGTAGAGGGATACAAGACAATTATCACAACAAGATAGGATTACACTATTTTGACTTCAAATAGTACCCATGTCTATAACATACCCATGTTGCAGAGGGTTGATGCCCTGTCACTTTCCTGCTTTTGGGCATTTGGACAGCCTTCGATTCCAATAATAGAAGATGAGGATCTTGTTAAAATGGTATGAATTAGATCCTGATTGTTTCTCTATCTCATTCTTGATGATTTGCATCCGACTCACAAGGGGTTGGCTAAGAGCAAACAGTGTACCCAACAAGCACTGATCACAGAATATCATGCCAGTGACCAGGGAAGTCTTGGGTTCAACTAAACCCACCATCTGAAATTCTTAAATGCATAGAGTTAAACGGAGGTTTGATTCCAAAAAGTATTGTAAATTTACATGGAAAAATTGTTTGGGAAATTGTAAAATTGTAAACTTGCATGGAAAGATTGTTTGGGAAATTGTAAAATTATAAGAAATTTTGACACAAAACCAATAGAAATTGCAATATTAACCCACCAGGTAGTTGAGTTATGAAGAAATCAAACAATAGTATGTCGAAAGTACCAAATTATTTTATAGGAGAAAAGTATCAGAATATGTATTTGGTTGTATTTTAAGTATTGGAATATTACCTGTGAAACTTGAAGTGGAGAGTTGAGTTGTTGAGCATCCAAGTTTGCTCACAGATTCCACTCAGACACAGTCAATCCACAAGAGAGGAGCACCACTGCACCAGAGCCGAATGTGCAGAAGTCGTCGAATGTGCAAAACTCAAAGACACCTTTTCTGCAACGCTACGATTCACCAGTCTATAAATTATTTTTCGGTTTGCAGTTGCGGACCCTCCTAAGACATAGTGATGATGGTGAAAAGCATAGTGTTTTATGCCTTACCAGTTAAAAATAAAACATGTAGCAAGTGTCTAACATGCAAACAAGAATAATGCAGGGAAAGAAAGTAGAGATATAACAGTACACGACATATGTTATTGGACTAATACACAACAACAAAGTGAATATAACAGTTGAAAACATTGTAGAATAAATAAGCAGAAAGTAAATATACCTGAAAATGAACTTTAACCTACTAAAATTTGCATCGCAAATATGCAACACACCAAACAGAGACTCCAGCACTAAGTATAAACAAAAGTAATAACTAAACTGAAGCTAGTAAGAACTTTCAGGACCTTATCTAACTGAGAATTGTCGTTGGGGTCAACCCTATAAAACTAGCTTTCCAGAACCAACAGTTCCAAGAGGTTACTGTCATTAGCCTGGACAAGTATACGATACCAATGAACATAAAAATCCCCCTAAAAATAAACATAAAGGGCTGCAAAAGCTATCCAACTAACACTCACAGTGTGGGGGTGAATGTATTCATGAGAACAGGGGCTGTAATTTAGCAGCATTTGCAACGAAGAGACACGAGTTCAAATCCCAGTAAGCGGGTTACGATGAAAACCACAATCAGAATCAAGTTGCAAATGAACCTAGAAGATTCCAGCTTATTATTGCACAGTCAACAAAGCTGCAAGAACTAATTGACCTATTGTGTTTGGCTTGGTAATTCCTAGCCATGATTTTGGAACCCAAGTAAAGGAGCATTCCAACTCTTTTGCAATCCCACTTTCCATATCAGCCTAGCTACTTCATGTTAGTTAAACCCTCGAGTGGGTAATAAGCCCAACAACTATTAGTAAGAATCCTGACCAGTCAAACCCAACAAAAGAAAAGCTTTTTGCAGGCTAACAATGAAAAATTCAACTTAGCCATTAGTTCTCAATCCCAAACTTACTGTTGAACTAGACCCCAACAAAAACACCCAAAATATTTCTTTTTGAAAAGGGCAAACTTAAGGTTCCGTGTACAATGCATCACAATATAAACATGCATAAAAAGCTAATTGGTTATAATGCTTACGTTTTTACAGTAGCACGCTCATAAAACGAACCAGTAAAGATAGTTCTCCGAGCTTCTGTGTGTTTAGACTGGATAATCCACTCGCAAACTATTGCAGAATTGAACACAAGGCAACTCTTCAAAGTCTTGGAAAGAAAACGGTGCTGACCCGGAGGTGATCGTGAGTGAGTCACCATACATGAATTCTGTAAATTTGCAATGAAGATGTGGAGACATAATTTTTTACAGAACAACAGGTGCTGAATGTAGTTAAATTAATAACATTACCAAACCTAAAAAATACCCACAGAGACAAACACATCCTTGGTTAGCAATTCTGACACTGAGCAAAAGCCAAAATGCAGAATTTGGGTCGAAGAATAACCCAACTCAATACCAAAAACTTCAGTAATTAAAAAGTATATATACACTTATCACTGTCAATCCCAAAACATTGTACAATGAGTGGCTGCAACAAAAGCATTGGCATACATTCCAGACATGTATATACATTGTTTATATACTATTTATACCAGCAAGGGGTTGGCTAAGATTCCACAAGAGAGGAGCACCACTACACCAGAGCCGAATGTGCAGAAGTCGCCAAATGTGCAGAACTCGAAGACACCTTTTCTGCGACGCTGCAACAATTCTCTAAATTAGCTAGGGTGAATAGGTAAACCGTAAGCTGTAGGGTGAATAGGTAAATCGTAACTTGTAAGCAGTAGATTGCAATTTTCAAATTGCAAGTCTCGTCGGATTAAATTTGAGTGGCAGATTGTAGTTGGATAATTAATGGTAAGTACTACGTAGTAGGCAGTGGGATGGTGAAGCATTTAAGTTTAAACTGCGTTGTGTACTACTGCAGCCTGTTGGTCCCAGCCAAATAAGGTATTATAAATTTTTACGTTTCACTTGTTGAAATAGACGTCGTTTTGATGGTTTACAGGGGTGTATCACACGTTGGATTTGACGTGGAAATTTTTCAGCTCCTGTCAAATACGTTCTTCAACCAAAAATACGTCCCATAGGACGTCAAATTCTAAGCCTGCTTGAACCGACTTCTAGATTTGGAAACTCAAACGACCCACTAATTATGCCCCCGCCCTTACACTACAATTGGTCTTTCAAAATACACATTGTCATCAGCCCTCGTGAAACGCGTAGTTTAACGAAGAAAAGGAGTTGCTCATAAAGTTATGGAATTTCTGGTTATATTTAGAGAAAATCCAACAGAAAATTTTGTAAATCTAAGTTATAGTTGTGAAACTTTTAAATTTTAGGTGTCCTATATGTTTTTTATGGTGTTGAATCCATTTCCAAAATCAAAAACATGATTCAAACACTGCCTCTACAAGTTTTTTTGAATTTGTTTCGCCAAAATTCCAACCATTTTTGGCCATCCGGGCAATTCCTCCACCTTGTTAGACAACTCCATCGTGAAATATGACCCTGAAAGGTATGCACATGAGAGTGTGGTACAAACGTTACAAGGTTTTAAATTTAAAGGATAGATTATGTATATTTTATTATTAAAA
>APFE031426639.1:33591-47126 GCA_000404065.3 Pinus taeda
ATAGATAGATAGATAGATAGATAGATAGATAGATAGATAGATAGATAGATAATTTCTTCTAAGTTAATTAACTACATGTTCTAAAATATGAATCATTATATATGTATCACCTCACATGTAACTACTAGTATATTTTTTGGGGGGTCCTAGGATATGTACGCATAGGCCTCGGCTTTATTTTAGGGGATTGGATAAGATTTGAATCCAAGACTTTCAGTTCGGTGAAGCTTCATTTTCACGGCCATTGCCAATTGTGCTACCCCTAGGAACACACACACACACACACACATATATATAATTTTATAAAAAGAAAATTGTTTAAAATTTTATCAATAAACAAAGAGAAATTACGAATTTTTTTTTATATTACTATTATTTTTTATTAAGTCTATGTTATTGTTATCATTATTATTATTATTAGATCTAATGCTTCATTTTACTCATACTATAACATCTATTCTATATCAAGATGACATTTAAATGTTTATGCTCATTTACAATGAGTACAACATCTCTTCTATATTCAACCAACATTTAAATGTTTTGATTGATTTATAGACATGACAACATCTCTCCATATTGAGTTCTAGATCACCTCTAAACACAACAATGAACATATTGAGCACACTAAAAATGAGATTATGTCTTCTAATGATTTTAACACAATTAACAAAATATGTACATTGTTTTGTTTGGTCTATATATATATATATATATTAGGTATATGATATGAGTATATATAATATATATAATAATTTGTAAAGAATATTATTCTTTTTAAATGTTGATGTATTTTTAAATCCATCATAATTTAAATATTTGAATCTATGTTGTCGAGGCCAACCAAATATTCATCATCATCAATCAGTAGAGTGTGATGTAAGTATAATATATTAAAAACCTTAACCATATAGAAATAAAACTATACCAACTGATAATTAATTAATATTATTTTCGAGTATACATATTGAAAAAAATCAAAACTTTAATTTAATTAAAATTTAAAAAATTCTGAATACGTAAGATTGAAAAAAAAAACAATTTTAAGTTGTAAAATTATCTAATTAGAATCAACGTTTAAAATAACAAAATAAGTACAAATAAAATTATAATAATTTATAGGGTTAATATATATATATAAAAAGAAAGAGAGAGAAAGAAAAGGCTGTTAAAACAATAACAAAAGGTGAACAATATGAATTTAATTAAATTATATATTTAACCAAAAGAGATGTGGAAATGAAATTGAGAGGGGATAAATATTTATTTCATACTAAGTTATAAAATTTGTTTCTTGAAATATTTTATCTTTCTATATTTGATAGATCTTAAATTAAAATGAATTTAGGCTAGTTTAATTATTAATTATAATTATAATTTTAAATGTTGGAAAAAGTAATTTCACTTGTCTCAGTTGTCACTTTCTATGTAAAGAGTTTGTTTCTATTTTATAGCAGTGGTTTCCCTAGTTTGGTGTGTGGTTTTGATTGTGTGTCCAAGATAGTTTCCCTATCTTGAGACAACACTTCTTGTGTATATATAATATCTATTTGATTAACGAGTTACAAATTTCCTTTATAGAAATTTAACATGATAGCAGGACCCTTAGGGCTTGGCCCCGTCCTAGGCCGAGGGAAATAAAAGGTAAGGAAATTTAACATGATAGCAGGACCCTGAGGGCTTGGCCCCGTCCTAGGCTGAGGGAAATAAAAGGTTTCATAATGTTTCTTTGTCTATCTATCATCCTATCTGTGTTGAATGTGGTGTGATGGAGACTGAGTCCATATCGCGAAAAAATGGCGTTGGCAAGATCAGGTAGAAGTGGCAGCATTGGAAAGCAAGCGAGCCACCAACAGGAAATGCACTAGCTCAGATAGCGAGTAATCAGAGCAATTAATAAGTTATCAGATTGAGGCACATACACGATTTCTTTAGAAGAGCTCAAGAGCATTGCTCTAAGTTTGAATTCGGATGGATTTTCCCCCTTCTTGTCGTGTCCCTATGACACCAATTCACAGCAGAAGAACACTATGAGGAAAGAATGTGTGAAGTTCTTCGCCATGATGGTCGATGCCAACAATGAGTCATTGTTGCCCCACCTGTTAAGAATGTTGGGTAATGTTGTCTGTCGCCTTAAGGGGAACACTATGAGGAAAGAATGTGTGAAGTTCTTCGCCATGATGGTCGATGCCAACAATGAGTCATTGTTGCCCCACCTGTTAAGAATGTTGGGTAATGTTGTCTGTCGCCTTAAGGATCCTTGATTCCAATGTCCGTGATGCCTGCGTCGATGCAATCGGTGTAATGGCGTCGAGGATCACAGACTCGAATTAGTCAATTTCTGTGTTTGTGAAGCCTTTCTGTGGCGTAGTTTGGGAGGCCAAGCAGAGGAGAAAGTTGCGAGACGAGTGGTGTCACAAGAGATAACCGTGGTGTGACAGAGTTTGCGTCCTGCATCGTGGATTGTGGTTTCCAAATTGCACCTGAATCTACGTGGTTGCGTGGAGCTTGGAGGTGGAGGTCACCAAGTGTGTGTTGTTTTTCGGGTGAAGGTGTCGGATCTGTGTGGGAGCCAGACCTGAGTTTGAGATTGCATTGTAGCAGCGGTGGCAGAGTGCTAAGAAACACTGTGCCGGTGAGTTGAAAAGACGTGTTGTGCAAGTGAACGTTGCTGCTGGACAAGGGATTTGTTGCATGGAAGTTCGTTCTTGATGTGCTGATGTACTCATCTGAGGGTCCTGTATGATCAAAAGTTGTAATGTGAATGACGACAGCTTCGACAACTTGCTCATGCGTCTTTGTGCCCGGTCGATGGGAAACTACCACCTTTTGGACTGTCGCATGGTGCGGTGCAGCCACGAGGCGGAGCCACTGATGCAGGAATTCATGGAGTCAGTCTTTAGCTTGCAACCCCCCGGTGACACACCGACGCACCCACGCATCGATGGACATTCGATTTCTTTACATGTCATATGTAGAAGACCGCGAGAAGAGAGGATGTGTTCTGGTATTGGATACTGTAGAGAAGAGTACTGGTAGTGGAAGGATCCATCTTGTCCAAGGTTGGCTCGTGACCGCCGCATTGGAGATGTTGAACAGAGTTTGTGTGCCTAAGTCGGGTGAGATGGCACTATTGTACGTGTGGCCAAGCATGAGCCATTATTATTTGAATTCGCCCAATGCAAGGTGCGTCCATCCGATCGTGCGTCAGTCAGAGAAAATAATGTATAGGAACTGCCTACGTAGTGGCTATTTGTTTCGATGGATATATCCACCAATGAATAGAGTGAAGAATGTGTAACTAAGGTGCTTTCGTACAGCTTGGGAAAAGATCTCCAATGTTGTTATGTTGAGGTGCTAAGCATAGTGCTGTGTGAAGGAGCCTGGCACTGAATATTGAAAGAACCCGGTAAGGGCTTAATGGGCTACATTGAATTGGAGTTGAACGGCTGAGTATTTTGCGTTCGAATTTAATTAAAAGTGTTAAAAAAAATTATGTCATTAATATAAGTCTAGTTGAAAGAATTGGATAAGTCTAGTTGAAAGAATTGGATGTATTATTGTGAAATTTATTCTTGATAACTATTTTCACCAACTTATGTCTGCATTGGAATTGGCCATTGCAACAATAGATAAATATATTTGCAAGAATGCTTACCAACCAGATATAAGGAAGACATGACACTGAAAATGGCATTAGAGGAGTTGCATCAGAGATTGGAAGATGATGGACAATCGAGTTTGTGTGAATTAATGTGAGTTTTTGGAACAAACTCATGGTGTAATATGAGTCACATATTGTAATCAGAACAAATCTACGTGTCATATACTCTTTTGTAATGGTTAGTTGTGATCTTGAAATGTTTTATGTGCTTGTTGTAAGACCTAGAGAGGCATGCATACCCTTTGTTATGTGTTCCCTCACTAAGAGAGTTTTAACACCCTGGAAGAGTGTGTCATGCGGGATGGATACACTTGAGTGGGCCATATTGGTTTTAGACTCCATGAGGTGAAATTTTATATTTAGGAGGAGTTCATCGAGAGGTTGGATGAACCTTGTATGTGAAGGACTTCCTAGTAGACTAGCGGTTGGAGCAGTTGGGAACCCATGCATTTTGGTAGATGGTTGTTCCTTTATATGGACATCGACAATTGCATGAACAAGGTACAAGGTGTAATTACGAGACTGGACCAGATGTAGATCTTGCAGATTGATATCAAAACAAATAGTCATTAAAGGGGAGTCTTGGAAAATGTAATTCCACTTGTCTCAGTTGTGACTTTCTAAGTAAAGAATATGTTCTTATCCTGTACAAGTGGTTTCCTTAATTCAATGTGTGGTTGAGATATTCTCTCGACCAACTGATTGTGTGTCCAAAATAGTTACCCTATCTTCAAAGAACACTTCCTATATATATAATATCATATTTGATTAAGGAAAAACACAAATTTCCTTTATAAAAATTAACATAAATATAATAATAAAAAAAAAATAATTATATACTATAATATAACTACATCAAAAATTAAATTAAATATTATATTACATCTCCACTGTATTAGATTAAGAAGTACTTCTTAACACAAAAATATTAAAAAGTACTTATTAACACAAAAATATTAAAAACAGAAAATATAAAACCTAAACTATATGCTTATAAAATTTATTACAGATTGCATAACTTAGATATTGACCTTTTGTTTTTCCTAAAAGTTATGCGAGATCATTCAACATTTCTTTATTTAATCTTAATGGTTGAAAAAATGGTTAAACATTCTCTATTTAGAAATTTTAATTATTTAATTTATAGATAGAATAGTTTTCCACAATTTTCTATTAAATAAACGGAAAGGTATACTTTTCTCATAGATCAAATGTTTAGATCACCAATTAAAATATGATCAACACGGTTTTCATTTTTTTTTTTTTTAAGTCAGAGTATTATATTATATAACAAAATAGAGTACAAAACATCTGCTGTGGCAGATTGAGAGCAGGGAAGAGCTTGCCATCATAACTAAATTGCCTGAAGCACACCACGCAGTGCGGCTTTGGCTGATCCTATTCTTAGACTTCGAGATTGCCGAGACATAATAGACCGAGACATTGACATAGGTGTACCCAGAAAAGGCCAAAGGGAGCCGAGAACACATAGAAGGGGTCAAAAAGAGCAGAAGAACAGGGGCCAAGATTAGATGAACTTGCCCATCTGACCGATGGTGTCCAGGCCCATCTGTTCTACATGGGTTTTCACCCTAGCTTGCATTGCAGCCATCAAATTTTCCCCCTGCACAGTCGCTGTTGTGGGCTGTGGGGTCCCAGGGCCATGGTTGATAGTGTCTTTCAGCAGCTTGATTAACAGAGTAAGCTTGCGGTCGACGATATGAATGGCATCCTGCACCTTGGTAATGCGGCTGTCCAGCAAATTGTTATAGTCGAGGATCTTGGCCATCTGTGCTTCCGTTAGGTTCACTTCGGTGATAATTTTCGGCCTCTCCTTTTCAACTGACTCCAGCGCTTTGGCAATGAGCGTTTTTGTGCGCCAACTCTCCGCTTTGGTCCTCACAAACTGAGTGGCCCTCTTAGAAGGGGTGCCTGGATCTTTCAACCAGTCTACTTCCGCAGCAACATCCTCCTTCGTGCGTCCTTTCTCTTCCTGCTTGACCTTGGCTTCCAACTCCGCCACCTTGCGCTTTTGCTTGGCAGTAGCTCGGGTTTCATACCCTCTTTGCGCTTCAGAGAGGTCCTGATTAGCTGCAGCGCAACGACTACCACCCGCGTCCATGATTATCCCTCTATACCTTCTCCCTCTACAGCACTTATCGCTAACAGACTTGTTCTTTACCCTTTCTGGATAGGTTGTGGCCAAAACAGGGTCGAGATATCTTACTTTATAGCTTCTCCGATTCTGAAATCCCCTGAGGATGGCCTTTGTCCCGCTCAAGCTTGGGGTACAGATGCCATAAATAGGAGCTAGGTTCGCATAGGCAAGGCCGTTGCAGGCTAAATCATGGAGGGAGTGGCTGCTCATGACTTGATTATCTCTATGCCAAGTGTGTTGTACGGTAGATCGATCGTTACGGTTATTGGATGTGGCGGGTGTGCTCTGTTTTTCAACCTGATGGTACCTCCTGTTCTGAGCTTCGATCCCTTCTACTGCTTTATGGGTTGACATAAATGCTTTAGGTGCCTTGCCATGCGAATTCCTACCAAATGTTACGATTTGGCCTTTGCTGATGCAGTTGGTTCGATAGATTGATCTGTGATGATCGATCTTCGTGCCGGCATGCCGCCGCCAGGAAATCCCCTGTCCTAGTCGTCCTATCATTCCATTGCTGTGGTCATGATTATTGTTGATGCTGAAAATCTCCCCATTCCGGTGTCTGACTCTGGAGTTGTCACCCCTTAGGATGAGTCGGCTTGGATAGTGTCCTTTTCTGCCAGCTGTGCACATGTCACCTTGAGGATTGGGCAGTTCACGTCCTGCCAACAGCTGTTCATGATGAGGTGCGGTGTGTCAGCACCGTGGTTTGCCAAGAAGTCGGCCAGACCATTTGCCTTTCTTCTGACTGATTGGAAAACAATGCCTCTCAGATCTGCTAACAATTCCGCTATACTCTCAGTGGCCTTCGCCAGTCTCCAATGTTTGGTTACTTTACTGGTGTGTGTTCCTGCTTGAAGGCGCTTTGCCGCAGAGATTGCCAAAGAAGAGTCCCCCTCTACTATGAAATTTCCTTGTCTGAGGGATCTGAGAATCTTTAGGCCTTGCTCCAACGCTGCGAATTCTGCTTCATTGTTCGTGCATTCCCCCAACGACCTGCAAAAAATGTGGATAATATCTCCTTTGTGATTTCTGATGGCGCCTCCGATTCCTGCTATACCTGGGTTACCCCTCGAAGCTCCATCAAAATTCAGTTTGAGGCAGTCTTCCGGTGGTTGTTGCCATCTGTGAGGTTGTGAAGAGGGGTGGGCTCTGTTTCCCCCGGAGGGACAAATGCTGGAGGCTTCCAGTTGAAATTTCTTTAAAATGCGTAAGTCCTTTCCCGTAGGTTTATCATTTGAATCAATTTTGCATTTTGCCTGTACCAGTTGTTTGATATTGATTATTATGGATTCTTTTGCGCATTCAATGTTACGGATCTCTTCTGTGAAGATTCGTCGATTCCTTTCTTTCCATATTGTCCAAGTAATGAATTCCGGGGTGCATTTCCATATGTTGTCCACTCTGTTAATCCTGGAAAAATTCCTTCTCCAATTGGTTATAGAATCCTTAATGGAGTCCCTTTTCCGATCCGAATCTTCCATTATTGCTTCCATCCAAAGCCATAGCTGGGACGCCCACTCACAGGAGTTGAAAAGTTGATCATCGTTTCCTCCTCCTGCAGGCACATAGGGCATCTCGACGGTCCCTGAAATCCTTTTCTCAGAAGGTTCTCCCAAGTTAGAGTCTTCCTCTGCATAAGAAGCCAGAGAAAAGTTCTTATTTTCGGCCATTGAAAATTATCCCAGACTTTGTCGGCCCATGGCACAGTGCCTGGCTGTTCTTCTCTTTCTATAATGTTCCTTGCTTCTTTAAGCGAGAACTCCCCATTACCTTTCGGTCCCCATCTGAGCTTGTCATTTTCAATAGCTATTCTAATCTTTCTTTTGAGAATTTGTTGGTTTAAGACTTGGATGGCATCTTGTGGCACTTCGTTGTGGTCTGGGTTAAAAACTTTCCATTCTCTCCACTCTGGGTCTTCACTGGATGGGTTCCAATAATGGTTGACTCTGCTATGGCCCTCTGTTTGGTTTATTAGCTTTAAAGGTTGGAGGGTAGGGGTGTCTAACTTCGGGGATTGCTGCCAGGGATCCTCCCAGAAGAGAGCTTGTGTTCCATTCCTAATTTCCCAGAAGCTGTGATCCTAGACAATGCTTCTGTGGGCTTGAGCATGATTCCATATAGGAGACCCATTAGGGGTTTCCTGCATTCTTATAAGATCAATATTGCAACCATTCGGCCTTTACTTCTCCTTCCAAAGAGTGGCCCATGGAAGGGTCGTGTTTGAGATCCACTTCCACCAAATTTTGGCTCCGCAAACTCTGTTAACTACTAAGGGATCAACCAGATTCAGGCCTCCTCTGTTCTTTGGTCTACATAGTTTCTTCCAGGCCACCAACGACCACTTCCTCTTCTCACAGTTTCCACTCCATAGGAAAGAACGTTGGATACTCCTTATTTGATCTAAGATGCCTTTCGGAGCTGGTAGGATCGAGAGCATGTACTGGGGGATGGCCTGCAAGATTGCTTTCGTAAGAACTAATCTGCCTGCAAAATTCAGGGCTCTGTTGGTCCAATGTCTGCATCTCCTTTCCATGTTGGCCAAGACTTTCTCCCAATGAGCCTTTTGCCATGGTTTAAGGGTGAGGGGGGCTCCAAGATATCTGGAAGGTAAGGAACCAATTTTAAACCCCAACAATCTGGAGAGATGAGATTGGACAGCCTGATGAGTGTTGAAGAAGAAAATGGTTGATTTGGAGAAGTTTATCTCCATTCCCGAGGCTCTGCTAAAGAGATGGAGAATATCTCTGAACTCTATGGCTTCTTTCACTGTGGGGGTGCCGTGTAACATGGTGTCATCCACAAATTGTTGATGCGTGGTAGCAGGGCAGGATCTGATAGGCTGTAAACCTTTGATTTGGCCATCTGCTTTCCTCTTTGCAATTAATCTGCTTAGGCCTTCCATTAGAATGACAAACAAAAAAGGGGATAAAGGATCCCCTTGTCTTATGCCTCTTGAAGGGCTGAAGGGCGTGGAAGGAGTCCCATTCACCAGAATAGAGTATCTCGAAGATTTAATAAGCGCTAAGATCCATTTGATCCATGGCTTGCTAAAACCAAAAGTGTCTAAAATTGCTTCCAGGTAAGTCCAACTTACCTTGTCATAAGCTTTGGATAGGTCTAACTGCATTAGCATTCCAGCTTCTTTCCTTGACTGAAGAGAGTGAATCATCTCCTGGGCTAGCAGAATGTTGTCTAGAATCTGCCTTCCTTCCACGTAGCCTGACTGTTCTTGCGAAATGATGCCCGGGAGGATCATCTTCAACCTGTTGGCAATTACTTTTGATATGATCTTGTATATGACATTGCAGAGGGCTATTGGTCTGAACTTTTCCGGAGTGTTGGCCTCCTCTACTTTGGGAACAAGAGCAATGAAGGTTGAGTTGAGAGATTTAAGGATAGTTTTAGATCTTCTTGAGTCTTCCACAATCTCCCAAATGTCGTGCTTGACAATTTTCCAGCAGGCTTTGTAGAAGTTGATGGTGAATCCATCCGGTCCCGGCGCTTTGTCATTAGGCATGTTCCTGACTGCTTCCTCGACCTCTTCCATAGTAATAGTTTTTCTTAGGGCCCAGTTCTGCTCCTCTGTAATTGAGTTGGGAATGGCATTGGTTATTTCTTGAATGGCCGCCTCCCTGTTGAGCTCCGGTTCTCGCGCTATATTGCTAAAGTGATTTGAAAGTAAGGTTGATACATCATTATGGTTTCTGAGGATTTCACCTTCACTGTTCTTCAGTTCCAGGATTTTATTGGAACTTCTGTAATCCATGGCCGATCTATGGAAAAATTTAGTATTTTTCTCACCTTCCTTTAGCCACAGAATTCGAGATTTCTGTTTCCATAATGCCTCTTCCTGCTTGCATCTATTGTGCCATTGTTGAGTAAGCTCTTTCTCTTGTGCGCAGGATTCCTCATCTCTGCAGCCTGCCACCTCGTCCTTGTGAATTTGTTCCAATTTTTGTTCAATGACTGCTTTTTCCTGAAATATATTTCCAAAAACAGTTTTGTTCCAGTCCTTTAATTTCAATTTGATGTTTTTTAGTTTTTTTTGCAGGTTGAACATTTTGGAACCTTCTTCATCTAAAGGTTCTGACCACCACTTTTCCACCATGGTGAGGAAATTAGGGTGTTCGATCCAAAACTTTTCGAATCTGAAGGGTTTGTTCCTGGGGGTTCCTGGAATCTCGACTATGAGAGAGATCGGCCAGTGGTCTGATCCTCCACTAGGAAGTATGTTTGACTCAACGACCTTTCCATCTAATAATAAGTTCTCCGAAACTAGAAAGCGGTTCAGTCTTGAGGAAATCAGCCTTTCACCCCCCCTTCTGTTGTTCCAGGTGAACTTGCCATGTTTGGGGTAAACATCCACTAATCTTGCGTTATCAATAAAGTCTTTGAACTGCTCTCCATCCCTATTGAGCTTCCGGAGCCCTCCTTTTTTCTCCAAGAGGGAGGTGATCATGTTGAAGTCCCCTCCCAGAATGAAGTTTGCATTAGGGTGTCTATCCATGAATTTGTTTAAGGACTCTAGGAAGACAAGTTTATCTTTTAACCTCTGAGGACTGTAGATATTGATGCAAAGGAAAGAGGAAGAGTTACCTGTAGGTCGCACTTCCATGGCCAAGTAGTTCTTGCTGGCTTCAGCTGCGACGACCTGATATCTTCTGGAGTCCCAAAAGGTCGCTAAGCCTCCTTCGCGTCCTTTGCTTTCTATTTCTAGGACTTCAAAAGTTCTTCCTAATTTGACTCGTAGCTTTTCTATGAGAACTTTGTTGCACTTTGTTTCTTGTAAAAACAGCATATCTGGATTATTTTTTTCCATCTGCCTCTTTAGTAGCCTTTGTTTATTTTGGCTATTCATCCCTCTTGCGTTCCAGGACACAATCTTCATAATTAACTAGTTTTTAGGAAGGACGGATACTCACTTAACTGCTTTATCTGACCTGCATTGATCAAGATATCCCCCAGCTCCTGCAGGTGTTCTCCATTTGATTTGTGTCCTCTGCGACGTTTGTGTACTGAACAAGAGATTTTGCCTAGTGATGTTTTTTGTTGAAGGTTGCCTCCTTTGATGATGCCTAGTTTGTGCTTCTGTTTCTCTATGATTGCCTTCTGCCATGATATGAAGAGGTTCTTGACCTTCCTTATATCTTCCTCCGGTACTGCTTCAATCCCGTTGGCTTTCCATCTCTCCACAAGTGCTGTTAGGTCTAAACCTTCCATTGCTAGTGTTTCTTCTAGCTCCTGATCCTCACTTCCCGCTTCACTGGTTAACATCTCTGTTTCATTGTCCGACTCCTCTGTTTTATCCTGCATTTGGACTTCATCGCTAGGATTTCCTGTTTCTTTATCTTCCACTAGGGGTTGTTCCTGTCCTTCTTGCTCTGCCTCCTTATCCGTGGAGTTCTTTTTTTCCTCCGAGTCAGTCTCCAGGTCCAGGTACTCAAAAGGATTGCTGAACAGGTTTTTCCTTGTGTCTCCTCTATTATTCCTTCTTCTGTTGGCCCTCTGCCTATACTTTGGTTTGATATAGTTTTTTTTGTCTTTGTTGTTCTGGGTTTTGTCTTCTTCTACTTCCTTTCTGTTCAGAGGAAAGTCCCTTATCAGATGTCCATGCTCATGACATTTCCGACACCTGAAGGGTATTTATTCATAATCTAATGCTTGGTAATATTCTTCATCCCTGTACTCCAGCCATACCCCTTCGTGAAGCGCTCCTGAAACATCCATCTCGACACAGATTCTTTCATATGAAGTATATCTTTTCTGCAAGGTTGCTTCCGATGCTTTGACAAACGTTCCTAGCTTATCCCCTATTTGCTTTAAGGCAATCAACCCCCAGTAATCTATCGGGAGAGAGAAGAGTCTTATCCAGACCGGGACTTGGGTGAAAGATTCCTTTTCGAGGATGAAGTTCAGCTGCCAGGGTCTCATATATAAACCTGCTGAAGCTAGGAAATACGAGCCACCCTCGAAAACCTTGTCTTTGTCTTCAAGACTAGTAAAGACAACAGTGAAGAACCCTCTTGCTCCTAGATGTAACTGCACATCTCCTTTTGGTTTCCACAGCTGCCTTATCCATTGGCAGAGAGTCCTCTCAGTTGGCCAGATACCCATGAATTTGCAGATGATGGCATGTTCAGCCATGTGCTCCCTATAGGTCTGGATTTCCGGGTCAGAGATTGTCACCCGTAGACTGTCTGTTTTCTTTGGCTTACAAGCACTGCTAGCGACCTGGTGTCTGTTGGGGAGCGCGCTGGACTCTCCCTCCTTCTCCGGTTGGTTCTTGCTTTTGTCTTTTTGCACTTTGTCTGCTTGCGGTTCAGATTCCTCCTTTCCTGAGGGCTGATACTTTGCAGTGGTTTTGTCTTGATTGCTTCCCCAATTCTGCTCCTCTGTGTACCTGACTTCTGCAGAAAAAACAGTCTTGTCAGACATCATTGGTGTCTTCTCCTTTTTGTCTCTGTTGTTCAGCAATGAGCTGTTCTGACCCTCAATTCTGACTCCTTCTTTCATGTTCTGATGTCGTTTTTGCAGGATAACCTGCTTGAAAGTAGGGGTCCCACTGGACCCCTCTGTGCCCATCCAGTCCGACAGCAATCGCCCCTTTCGAAACAGTGCTGCCGGTCGCGATTTGTGGTTCTCCAGGCCTGTAACAGACGTTGCCAAGGCAGAACCCTAGTTCATCTCCTAAACCCTAACGGTCGCCATGAGAGCTCAAACACCCGATATCGTGCTAGGTGGAATTGAATGTGAATTAAAATTTGCATTATAACACGGTTTTCATTTTATTCTTCGTCCTTTTTCCATTTCATTCCATCATTTCAATTAAGCCTTGAGTCATTTTAACAGCGGGCCGTTTGTGAGCAGCACGTCGAGGAACTGTTGGGTATTAAGGCAGAGACGCAGGATGGATGCGGTATGATGTGATGTATTACTACGCTTAGCGGTATGTGTGGTTGAAATTTTCTGTTTTAATTAAAATAAGTAAAAATTTTAGTGTGTGACAACAATAAGAATTTGTTGCTAGATTAGCTCTAGGTTGTTGGGAGAGAGTTAATGTATCTTATATTTGTTGTGAGAGGATTTATGAGGCAGTTAGATTCTCTTAGCTATAAAACAGGTATCCATACGGATGGTTGTAGAGTGAGTTTGTGAGGAAAATATTATTTTGTAATCTCTTGTTTGATTAATAAAGATTGACAATGCCTATGTTTGGTGGACGTAGCCCAGATTGGTTGGGGGAACCACGTTAATCTGCTGTGTCTCCTGTGCATGATTTATTTGTTGTGTATATTATTTTGTTTGTTGTGCATCTTGGCTCTAACAAATGGTATTAGAGCAATGTTGGAGGTGAATCGCCAGCGCGCAGACCAGAGAACAACCTGAGTGGAGGACGTTTGTTCCATCTGCGTGGAGGTCGATTGTGCTAATACGTGGAGCGTATCTGCGTAAGGAGGATTCGATTGTGTGTGCACCGAGCAGGCAGAGGATTGGAGATCGCTGGTGTGTTGAACTAGACAACTGCAGCGTGGTGTGAATATTCTTGCCTCTATCTGATGCATGTGTTAGAAATTACGATATTTGATCGGATGGTCGCTGACTATTTTTAATTGGAGAAGTTACCAGGTTGGGGGCGATCGCCTACCTGTGATAGTCGATCCAATACCCTGCGGAATCCCGACTAATCTATCCTATGGATTTATAGAACTG
>APFE031426639.1:54589-78850 GCA_000404065.3 Pinus taeda
TTTTTCTTCTTGATATGCCCTTCTATCTTGAGAGTTTGAGGAGTGGTAATTCTTGTCAATGCTTTACAAGATATGGTCTGATTCATTTCTTCTTTCTCTGGGGTTAGGTCCTGGCATATATCCTCTTCTTTTGATGTTTCTTAATACTTTTCTTCCAGCTCTTCATACTCTATGTGAAATAGTTTCTTCTCAGCACACTTATGACCTTTAGTTCATTTGCTATCACAATTGTAACAAATCCCCTTTTCTCTTTTTTCTTCCAATTGTTGTGGTGTAACCCTTGTAGGTTGTGGAAGGCTAGGAGAAACAACACTTCCATCTTTATAGCTGTGAGGTGTATACTTCCTTGTTGCCATAATTTTACTTTCTGTTATGTAACAAAGCCCTTTTACTCTTTCCAATTGTTGTGGTGTTGCTCTAAATAAGGTGTTTCTCTTTGTATCCTCATCATGTGCTATCATTTCCTCTGTGAAAATTGACCACATAACAAGTTTTTTACGAGAACAAAGCCCTTTATACCATAAAAATTGTTCCGGTTCTAAATATGAAGATACAATACATACCTTTTGTAACAGTGGTACACCATGTAGATCAAAATATTTCTCCATTTGAAGTATCCAATCTACCAGATCCTTGCCATCAAACTTCCTCATATCGCCTTTTCTTGATTTTAGGAGCTCGATATTGAAATGACTATAACTCTGTAATTTCAACTCTTCCAATTCTGAAATTCCGATCTGCAGCAGCCCTCTGTGTCCTCTTTCCAATGCCACCAGTCTAATCCAAATTGGATTCTCCAAAGAAGAGTTATGCCAAATATCCCACAGTGACCTGATTATAGACTAGTTCAGTAGAGTGAACTTGTATGACGTGCCACATGTCCCTGTTTCGACCTTTGGCTCTGAAAAATATATACAAGAAACTACATTCCATGCTCTTTCTGTACCTTCTTACAAAATTTCAATCCGATGCTCAGAGAGAAAGTTATGACGGTTTTCCCTAGGTAACCTGTTTGGAATGTAATTCAAGAGTCTACAAAGACCATCCTCAGGTTATATCTCCGCAAATATAGCGCGAAAAGCTATAAAATTTGTATCCAAGGTTCAGTGTTATTTTGTCTCAAGTGGGTTTTGTTTTTCGCTTCTGAAACATCACAGAAAAAAAGTTATAGCGAAAATTCCATGATGACTATTTGAAGTAGCGAAACCATAGAATCCAAAGCTCTCATACCAAATGTTATGAAACCAGCTCACAAAAAGATAGAAAAGATAGTTGAACACCTTAGAATTCAACCTCTTTGAGGGGAAACCTCCTTTACATTACACAAATAAACAATTCTTTGCTGATACAAATGAAAATACCTCCTTTCTATATATAGGAGTCTAAGGGGTCATAATATAATCAGAGCCGACATAACAATAATAATGTAAGGAATAATATACCATAGTGGGCTTCTATGGGGCACAATAGTAACAATATGGGCACTACATGGGTACATCAATATAATAAGGGGGTTGTACTAATAACAATAAGGGGTTACACTAGTAGTATAGGGGCCTAACATAGATTGCATGTTAGGTTTATCTTGGAACAAAGCATGTATTTTCATAGCCATTGTGAATAAATTTCCTTTGGGAAAAGATGTTGTTGGAAAGAGCATGCATTTGCATTTATAGGAACATTTTCCATTCTGTTTGTTTTCTTTTACTTATTTGCATGCACCAAAAGTAATACTGAGGGGGCTAGTTATGTTGATAAAGTTTATGTAATCGCACACATAAAAATCAAAACTATTGTGCTAGAAAAATATATATTGTCATCAATATATATATTAATATATATAATATATATATATATAGATAGATAGATAGATAGATAGATAGATAGATAGATAGATAGATACTATTGTACTATTTTCCCTTTGAAATGAGTATTTATTTACACATCTTAAGATGATGGTTGTTGGGCTAGTTCGCTGGAAAGATTCTTATGCAATTGCATACACAATAATGATATCTTCTATGTTAACTTTGTTTTGGAAAGATTATACATTTTCATGCAAGATTATGTTAGCTTCATATTGAAGAAAGATTATGTATCCACATGCAATTGTGAAATATTTATGTATCCGCATGACAAACCATAGTTAATGTGCTAGTTTTTTCTGAAAGAATACGGGTAGTTATAATGGTTTTTTCTTTGGAAAATAAGGTGGACTCATGTGCGAGGGGAATATCAATTAAAGTCACATTCACCTATAGACATGCTTGATAGTTATCTGTATTTTATTAATGTGTGTTAAATGATGTTAAAAAAGGCATGAAAAAATATTTTGTTTATGTTTTATGAATGCACATGAATATATGTTGAAGCATCATTAATAAACATTGGTTATTGGTCATATCACTATTTGATCTAATCATGATATTAAAGTGTCGATAGTACTAGTTGCAGGAAAAGACAATGACATGTGTGAAAGATGGATTGTGCTTAACATTATGGCAAGAAGTAAACTAGTTGCCTATGTAGATTGAAGGAATGTCAATTGCAAGATAATCCAAGGATCAGAAGAACCAAGTTGCAAAGACTTAATGTTCAAGGCTTCGTGGCAAAATTATAGCATGATGATTGTAATAACTTACAGTTGGTTATGTTTCATTTAAGATGATATTCATTTGTAAGATTTTATGACAATTTGGTTGACGGATGGAATCCCTTATACCCATTGAGTGATGGGTGAACACCCTCACAAGCGTTTGATAAGAAAATTAAACGTTTGATAGTTTTCACCCTATGGGGTTTCAAGGGTATATCGATGTCTAATGATGTGATTGTCTATGGTGCCATTTTGATGATGTTGATTCCTTGCATAATGTGTCATTTACTATACCATGTATGTGATTAACTAACCTAGTTAAAAGAATCATGGAAAATGGTGCATGGTTAAATCTAGATGGTTATGATAATATGCTATAACAGTGGAAGTTATGCTATGTTATGTAACTTCTTATTCCTTTACTAAATATTAATTATGTGATGATGAAGATTTTATCTAATAGCAAGTAAAGGAATATGGAATAAGTAATTCGGAAGGTTACATGCTAGTAAATTCCACAACAATTTTCTAATCCTATATATTTTCATGCGACGTTTACCTATGTATGTTACAAGTGGTATCTGCTACTTCAAAAGGTTTTCATTGTGTTGGAAAAATATTCCGCATTCAAACAATGCACTCTTGGGAAGATTGAATGAGGGTTTTGGTAAAATTTTGTACTTAATTTTACTCATTACCATTATCACTCACTAATTTAATAATCTAAATTATTTTTAATTCCAATATAAAATATAAATCTTAACATTATTATTCCTAAATGAATTAAGCATTGATCTATGATGGGTTTTATATCTTTAACTAATCAATTAAATTGTTAATTAAAAAGTTAATATAATACAAAGTTAACTCAAGTCTTTGTAAATTAAAGAGTATAATATTTTTTTCTTTACATTTTAATTTGATAATTTTAGGATTCCTTGCACTTGGCGTTCCACTTCCTATTAATAATCTCCATTTAATCTCCTCTTCACTGAGCTCAATTGTATACACATCACTTGACCTTATGTGGTCATTTAGCTATTTACTTGTATATAATTTGTCTTCTTACTCTTGGCATAATCAAATACTGCAACTACACATTTTTATTAGCAAGCAAATAACTACCGAAGTAGAAGGTTGCTCTTAATAATAGAGATCTCTAAAAAAAAAAAAACTTTAGCTAATATTTAGTTCTATTAGAAATAACAATTTTATATTTAGTGATTTAGATTTTCAAGATGAGCTTTCAAAAGCTTTTATTCTTTAGGTGTATCTTTACACCTTTAAGAACAATTGCTAATTTAAAAATTTCCTAATTCATTATTATTACATTTGATTTCAAGAATTGTTATTATAACTACTCAAACTCATTATTATTACCATTAATTTGCTATAATTTAATTCCAATGGTTGAAACCCATGACTATTCTAGTTGATTTCAGAAAATACTACTACAATGCTCGAACCCATTATTAGAGTTGATTTAAACAAATTTTTACCAGTAACATATTTTTACTTCTATTACTAATGATAGTAAACTAATTTTCATGTTATGGTATCGAGAAATGAAAAATCAAATGATATTCTGAAAGCTTGATTGGCTACTTGCTTTATCCAAATGCTTCCTTTTGAGATGACATTTAAATATCTTTTGTATGTAATATGATATTTACACATAAAAGTCCAAAAATTAGAAAGCACATGCGATTATATTTTGCTTGAAACATTTTTACGATAAATACATAGACTGAGAAAGTATTTGTGCCCTGCCACTGGTAACCAACTTTTGATGTTCTTTTTTATAGCAAATACTTAGATTGAAGATTCAATGCACTCGTTATATATTTTTATATAGTCTTTTCGTTTAATAGAGAGATCAAAACTTGATACCAAAGTAGTTGAATATGGGGACCTAAATACATCTAACATGTTTTCTGATTTAGAATGTTTGTAGAGTATGATGCCTCATCATTTTATCATAAACATTCAAAAGTATGGAAGCCATATTTGTGTTGTCATCAAAAGGGGGATTCAGTAATTGATGTATCGATTGAGGCATGTTAAATTCTTTATTTAATCAAGATATTGTTACTTTCAAACTGCTTTCCTCATCCTATCAATATCTATTATTAATTAGGAGGGATGCCTTACTTTTAAACGTCATATTCCTAAAATGTGTTATTACTTTCCAACTTCTCATCCAATGGTGATTATGGATCCTCATCATCTTAACCATGTGGTTTTCTTTAGGTCTATTCACATGTTAAAATTTAAGTAAATAATCAAAACCTTTAACCTCCAAAAGCTCAAAAACCTTATAAAATTTTACAAGTATGGTTGTATGCTATCTCAAAACACATATGCTAACTTATGAAAAAGTAAAGCACTCTTAGAGTACGATTAATAAAAGTTGAGATGTAAGAGTAGTTAAAAGAGATTTTCTAAATAAGGGAGATTAACACTCACAAATTTGTCTAAAACTTAAAACTAAGGGCATGAAAAGTATGCAAGAGTAGTTAAAAGAGATTTTCTAAATAGGAGAAATTAACACTCACAAATTTGCCTAAAACTTAAAACTAAGGACATGAAAAATGAGTTTTTGCTATCAGCTCATTGCCTCACGTGAATACCATCCTCAAACACCGAGACCTTTTTTGTATTGAAACATTTTAAGCAAATTTCACCATCCAAATGTCTTAACTTTTTGAAATTTTTTAATATATATATGAAATTTATATAAATTTCACAAAACTTTAAAATCATGAATTTGAATAGTAAATTCTCCTCTATAATATTACTATTCAATAAATATTTCAAAATACTAAATCAAACCAACAAAAAAATTTACCATTCACCAAATTCGAAAAACAAACAAACAAATCCAAAATATAAAATACATTTGACAACCTTTTAAGGGATGGACGTCTATCTCCATTTCGTAACCGGAAAGGAGTTGTCTATAGTGCGACTTTTTGGAGATTCCGGTGACGGAATCCGGCGTAAGAAATGAGGTTAAATCTTGATTTTTAGCAGTTAAAATGGTTTTTTAACTGCATATTTGGATTCAGCTCCCTGGAAAACCCCTGGGAGCCATTGATTGTGCAGAAACTAGCTATCAAACTTGGGATTCCAATGAATTGCTGCCGGATTTTGATCGGAAAAATCCGCCGGAAAGGCTTTCAAAAAGTCGCGTTATAGACTACTGCAACCGGAAATTCCTGTCACAAAGTTATGGCAACTACACCTCCACTATCCCGTACTCCACTGCAAAACATCGACTGCACATCTGCCATCCATCAAATCGCTGCCAGAGGAACCCTCAGAGTGTACAGTCTCCCCGCAACACACGCAAGTTGCAATGAATGTTAAGGCAGAAGGATCATTTTTGTGGGCCTGAGGGCCGGAAATTCCTATTTTCACCACAAAATTTTAATTAATTCCCCCTGACATGTGGGAGAGATAAAGAAATATAGCCCCCTGAGGGCCGAGGCTAACGTCTTCTGACGGTTATGGCAACTGCACCAGCACTATTCCATACTCTGCTGCAAAACATAAGTGCAGATCCACGTTCAAATCGTGCCACTAAGCCAGTGGGATGCAGGGGTTAAATTTGAAGGCCCCCTACCCATTACTAAAATTTTGTGTGACTCTTTTATTTTTGAACGGCCCATGCCATGACGTTTAATATTTATTTTTACTAGTTATATATAATATTTTCAAATTATATTCACTAATCAATTGGGTATAGAGTTAAAAATGGATCATAAATAAAAAAGCTTCCAATCTTATTAAATATATTTTCAAAATAGAAAAGTTTCCAATCTTACTAAATATATTCATAACTTTAAACTATTGATTTATAATACTATTGATTTATTATAATAGAAAAATTATCAAATTAATTCACTTTTTGCCCTTTAAAAATAGTAAAAAGAAAAAAACCTCTTCTTCAGAAAATTAAAAAGTAGTTGAGAATTTTGAAAACTTGGAAATTAGAGGCATGAACTACGATGAATAACATTCACATACAAAGTTGAGAGTTAACCACAACCTAGGATAGGCCAACGTTAATCCACAATAATAAATTTTGTCTTTCTAGTTAGAACTGTTTTGCCAATATATTTTGCCAATATATAGTAACTTGCAGGATCCAAAGGTAGGAACGTCCTTGACTCGACAAGCGTTTTTATGGATATTCATTTATTATTGAATTGAAAAATCATTTGAATGTTCTCTTCTTTCAAATAGAGGAAGTATATGTTTGGCCATAGGTATCATAATTAAGTGTTTAAAATGGAATGTTCATATATGATCCCTGGAGTCATGAGAATCTTGAGGTGGTCAAAAGAGAGATCTTTGTTAACATAGCCATGTAAATCTTACAAGTCATGTTGATCCATAATTATTTCATTGTTTTCCATTTAAATTGAAATTGGGCATTGGCACCCATGGAAATTGTAACTACTACTAGTTGTAAATCTTATTCAGTGCAAGGTTAGGAGGCACGTACATGATGCTTTGTGTTCGATAATTAATTATAATGCCCTCCAGGTTGTCACAAATTCGTGCATCCAATTCCATCTATAAACTTTCACTATTCCATATATATCTAATCTCTACATAGGTTTATATGTTTGACTATTCCATAGATATCCATTTGACTACATGTGAAAGATAGAGATAAAGAGGATTGAAAAATATATGAATGGCTCGTCCATTTGACTACATGTGTAAGACATAGATAAAGAGGATTGAGAAATATATGAGTGGCTCCCGAAGTAAACTGAGCGATGATCAAATTAATTCATTTATGGGTGGTTGTGTTATCAAGGATGACATTGAGCATGTGGGGCTATATAGACTTATCAGACATATGCCAAGAAAGATTTTGGAGTCTTTGTTTGTGAATAAACTATAAAAACTCGAAGACTAACTTGAAATCGTGACAACTAGGGTACAAAAGAAGATGTTTGTATGGAATAATAGATTGAGGCTATGACAAAAAAACTTGAAGAGTTGAAAGAAGGCTAAGACATAATCAGGGTTTTTCACAAAAGTAAAATGACCTATAATCTATATATGTTCTTTGATTGTCGTGGATCACTAGCACAGAGAATCGACCATCCATTTTGTCAATTAGAAGACAAAAGCCCTATTTACGTGACATCTTCGACCCCTGTATTTCGTGCGCAACTAGGTCAACTACACTTGCATGAAACGAACAATCCATAACTTGATCTAAAGTTGGGGATTAGGTATGACTCAAACATCAAAACCTACCAAAATCTTGACTTATAGTTGGGGTGTAATACAAATGTTGGTTTTATTATGACAACCTACTTCGTTTTTCAATGGGTCAGAAATGTCCAGTGTTTTTAATTGAGTGGATTCGATGACATGAGAACCAAAGAAGGTTGACAGGTCCATGTCACTCTATTTTTTGGCCTTTGTAGTCGATCTTCTTGACCTATGGAATTTATGTATATAAAGAACTTGAATACAAAGAAATTTTACTTGTGGAAAAAATTTGCATTGCTCTACTATATCATATTAATCAGATAATGCAAAACTAAAAAAAATATCACTGAAACTGAAATAAAGCATTGTGATAACATAGCAGAACTAAAAAAATAGCAGCAAGAAAGTACAAGAGAAGGGCTTACCTTGAGTAGTTGTGGATTTGCAGCTCGGCATTTTTTTCTTTTACGAACTGTTTCTCTATGAAAATGAGAAAGCTCCAGGCTCCAGCACTGTGATGGGCATTGGGCATTCACTGCATAATATTCCAATTTCCAACTACCCCCACATACCATTTGAGAATCAAGATTATGATATATTTGGGATGAAATTTGTAGGAAATGGAAGTCAGATCATCATCTGATTGGAAAAAAGAGTTATTGCAACGATAATTCTCATAAATATTAGAACTTCATAATAAATGCCTTACCAAACCAATGCTAAATTGCCAATGTTGACAATGTTGTGTCAATTAATGTGTTGATGAGCTCCCCGTTTTAATTGTGTGTCGTAATGATATTGAAATCTAGATAAGCTAGCTAGACAAGATGGATATGGACTTTGGACACTTAGTCCAATCGCATTGATAATTACATAAATTCACATAAGTGCAGGAAGCATAGTATGATACAGCACGTCTAGTCCAACTTAGGTAAGCTGATAGTGGGTACATATACTGTCAATTTAATATAAAATTTAAACAAATACAATATATATATATATATATATATATATAATATATATTATATATATATATAACTTGTAATTTTATTACATTCCCATAATTATGATAGGTTTAGAAATTATTAACCATTTAATAATAATGTGTAGATTTTGAAAGTGCCTGTATTTGATGGCTAAAAAATGTCAAAACGTGCATATGCGCGTCAATTTTAACCCTTGGCCCTTACCTATCAAAGAAATTTTTATAACGGTTTTATTTTTAAATTGCCCATCATATGACTTTTAATATTTATTTGTACAAGTTTTATCTAATTTTTGCAAATTGTATATGTAAGTATTGTAAATTTTCTTAGACTTCCAACCCATATAATTAGGATGCCATCACCTATAATTAAAATATATTTTAAATAATTAGATATCAAGCTTTAATAAAAAAATTGTTTACCCAGATTTCAACTTAAAACTCCAAAAAGTGAAACAATCCAAAAAGTGAAACAATGCCAATGGCAACTAGGGAATATTAAATTGAAAAAATGTGCATGAGTTGTGTGAAAAAACTAAAGATAAGATTTGGAATAAATTTATTGTTTTCCTGTCATGTTTCTAAAAAGTCATGATATTTTTATGTAAGTATGCTAGTCAACATAGTGCACAGTGATTTGATCAGTGTTATCATACAAAATGATTTGATGAGTTTTTTTGTAATGGTTTATGGTTTATTGAGATCCTCATAAATGATAACTTTTTTTATTTGAGATTTGTATAAAGGAAAGAAAAGATATGTACTGGCCTAACATGATTATTGTATGATAGATTTGTCATTATTCAAGTAACCATTTAAAATCTTTTTAAAATAAAACCCTATTAATCTCCGTCACTTATTGCCACCAGTAATGCCTCTTCTGATGAAACGTAACCTCCCTCAATTATTGCACCTAAAAATACATAGAAATATAAAATATACAATACAACTATAGTTAAAATACATAGACATATAAAATATACAATACAACCGTAGTTAAGTAGACAAAAAGCGAAAAAAAAAAAAAAATAAAAAAAATAAAAAATAAAAAAAAAAATAATAAAAAAATAAATAAATAAATAAATAAATAAATAAATAAATAAATAAAAAAAATAAATAAATAAATAAATAAATAAATTGAACAGAACAGGCTCTCAAAATAGATAAAATAAAGCAAATAGGGGCATGACCGACTCCAACCTGTGAGTGATTGATTGATTGACTCACTCAAAACAACTAGAGAGAGACGGAGAAATAAGACAAAGAAAATATGAAGAAATAAGACAATAAGAGAGAGACAGAGAAATAAGACAAGGAAAATATGACGAAATAAGACAATAAGGTTTTTATACAGATAAACTTTGCTATGGTAACACATACACTCTTTTCCTTTATGCATTAATTAATTTGCAATTGTAACCATTTTATTCTTTCACATAGCAAAGCAAGGAAGAAGGGGAAAACCATTATGTCAACCAATGATTTCGAAACAAAATAATTAGAACCCAGAAAACAAGGTATGCACTTACTAGTTATTTATTCTTGAAAGTTCTTCATGGTTAGACTGTGCGACACTGCTAGTGGTTCGTTGAGTTCTAGGAATCAGAGTGAGACTGTGTGACACTGCTAGTGGTTTGTTGAGTTTCAGGAAAGCAAGTTGTCTATTGAGTCCCAGGAATCCAGGTTATGTAGCCCCTTCAAATTTCTAGATTTTCCACCGTTATGCCTATGCCCTTGCTCCTCATGAAAATTCACATCAAGCAATAACTTGTAGACAACGGTTGATTGGAATTTGGAACTTGCAAATTGGAAGCCAAGCAAATAAAGGCAGTGGGTAGCTGGGATGTCACCAACCAGATTAATTGCTATGGCATTGAAATTTATGGCTTCCTCCTATAAGACGTAAGTTGTAACCTTTACACCAGGTGGCAGGGATCATTAAAGAAAGTATTAATCACAATTCACACTTAGACAAAATTACAGGCTATTCAGATCCGGTGGCAAGGATCATTACGGAATGTATTAATCACAATTCACACCCACCTTTAAGTTTTAACCACGTTATTTCTGCTAAATTGCCAAGTTATACATACAAAATAAAAATTAAAACTTGTAATTTTTAATATATAAAATAAAATTAAAAATGGTCATTTTTAATATGCCCGTCAATATGACATTTTGAAAAAATATTAGAAAGTTAGAGATGATGTGTAGATTTTGAAATAGAGAGTATTTTACGGGTAAAAAAGCTAAATAACCCCTGGAGGGATGAAATTTGACTAGTAAATTGGTTATTACTGAGTGATTTGCTTATTAAATATAGTTAATTTTTTTTGGTCCAGTCAAAATTATCTTAAATAAATATTAGAGTTGCAAAAATCCTTACTATACTCCCACATCTTGCAAAAATTCCTACCTTGCTCCCCACACACAAGTTGCAACAAATGTCTAAGGCACAAGGATGATTTTGTCAGTTGTAGGCTAATGAAGTCATGGTTGGTTTATTATGAGTTTTGAAAGGCTTGGTGATATATTTTTCAGTGTAATTTGGTCATATTTTAGTAAGAATTTGTTCAAATTATAAATTTGAATGTGGAACTCACCCATTCTAAATGACTTAATTTTTCCAACAGTTTAAATTAATTTTTTTTTCTAAATGACACACTAACTCCCTAATATATTTTTTTTTTTTCAAGAAAATAGAATTTTTTTTGGTTGATAAAAAAAAATACATTCATTGAGTTTTTCTCATATAAACACGAGTTTTCATAGATTTTATCCGTGTATTCCATTTTATATGCTTCTACTATTCTTCTTTACATCTATGACAAAAAGCCAGACTATATCCGCATATAGAGAGTTTGGCGTTGAGTTACTTTCAGTTGGACAAAACATGAATAGCCATCAAGAAAATAGGGAAAATAATGTACTCTATGGAAAGTTAATGGATCAGGAATTCGTAAGAGCTTCTGGTACATAAGCAGCTAAGAAAAACTTACCAGTTTTTGTGCTACTCCTTTTTCTGAAAGTAAGTCTGCAATCTCGTGTTGTTTTTTTGTAAATGTGATGTTCTGAAAATTACTTAACAATAATTTTATGGGTTCATCTAGTTAGATAAAGTAGAAGCTGAAGAATATATATTTCATAACCCAATCTATAACCTTTTTAGCATCTCCATAAACTTATATTTACTCCCATTTTATAAGATGCTTAAAACTCAGTGATTTTGACTTTGTTGTTTGTTTTTGACATAGATATGAGAATATATTAACATCAATTTCTTGACATTGTCTTTTCAGCTACCAATTTATCATCAATTTAAATAGAAAAAATAATTAAATTGCAAAAAGCTAAAAACATAAAACTAATAATTTCATAAATTATTTTTAACCTCTTAAACCTTAGGATATTATTTCATTTCAATTCAATAAATATATAAATGGTCTAAGCATTGCAATTTTTTGAATTTTCCTGGGTCACATTTTCCAAGCAGTTTACCCATTATCCGTTCGAAATAGGTCACCCTCCCTGACAACGAGATGTCACCAGCCTTGGTACCTCGGGAGTCGGAGCATACATGACCGCGAACAGCATAGACAATAACAAATGCCACCACCATTATTCCGTACACTGTTGCAAGACATCGACTATAAATCGTCTGCCACAGGAACAACATACACGCAAGTTGCAACAACCAAAGTTAAGGCACACCCCGCACGAGGATGCACGAGGATCATTTTGTGGGCCTCAATCAAACGTTTGCTGACGCGTTTTTGTGGAGGCTATCCCACATCACCGCCAAACTAAAATACAGACGACGAGATACCGCTGGAATTGGCTCGGTAGCGCGACAGAAAATCCGTAAAGCGTCAGAGAAGGTGACCCCTGAGTCCTGACCGATGTTAGGATAAATTTGCTCGTGCCCACTGTCGCGGACATTGCATTGCCATGGTCTATCTGTTATATGGTTTGGTGGGTTTTTCAGTGGCAGTAGTCTATAATGCGATTTTTTGAAAGTCTTTCTTGCGGATTTTTCCGGTCAAAATCTGGCAGCAATTTATTGGAATCTCATGTTTGATAGCTAGTTTCTGCACAATCAATTGCTCCCAACGGTTTTTCAGGGCGCTGAATCCAAATATGCAGTTAAAAAACCATTTTAACTGCTAAAAATCAAGATTTAACCTCATTTCTGCCGCCGGATTCCGTCACCGGAATCTCCAAAAAGTCGCATTATAGACAACTCCTTTTCAGTGTATATGTTTTGGGATTGTTTATTTGTAAGATTGGTTTGAATTTGGTTAAAAATTTTCTGTGAAATAGTTTAAATTGGTTTTTTTTTAGAGATATGGATTTTGAAGAAAGTTTTTAAGATTAATTACATTATTAAGATTTTTTAGAACCAACTAATGTGGTTCATCTTCAAAACTATGTACCATTTACACTGGTTCATTTTCAGGATTAGGAAAGGTCTACCAAATCTTAACAATGTGATTAATAAGGAATTTAGACTTCTGTGATCCATAACATTGTTAAGAGTATTTTCGGCGAAATCACATAGATAATCATTTGTCCAGGAGTTTCGAACCAACCAGTGTGGTTCATCGTCAGGACAAGTTGAAGAACCAGTTAACTAGCCGTTGTAATCTCTGCTTAGACTATTTAACATGATAAGCTGGATCTGGTTCTTCAACTTGTCCTGACCATGAACCACATTGGTTGGTTCGAAAGGCGTCGACAAATGATTATTTATGTGATTTCGCCGAAAATACTCTTAACAATGTGATTAATCCAAAATACTTTCTTCTCCATTATGGATCATAAAAGTCTTAGCTCTAACAGATATAGATTCATCCCCCTAAAATAACTCTAGAGTATTTAGATTACCTTACCTCTCAAATTTGTGATTCCAATAAATTTTGGGTCCTTAAAAACCTTCCAAAAAAATCTAACAAAAAACCTACAAATTTTAGAGTTTAATTTGCTTAAAATTTGGTACTAAATTGTTAATATCATGAACTCACACCAATTTAAGTAGTTGAGAAAATTTTCAAGATATTAAATCATATGTAAAAATTAAAAACTCTTTTAATAAAGCATTCCTTCTAAATTACAAATATTTAAATTTAAATTTTTTGAGCGAAATTCCAACTGCAAACTCTAAAAGTTAAAACTTATCAATAGTTAATCAACAACCTTTAAATGGTCAGCAACATAATTTGCCCGGAAGCACTGGAAAACAAAGGCAAAAAGTCCAGAGTGTTTTGTGCAGATGCCTAATCATCAAATTTTTCCTAGTTTTTTATATGCAACTTTCAGATAACATCATCCCATACTTAACCTAATATAATTGTGTGATCAAATTTCATTTTGTTAGGGATTCACCCTGGTTTGGATTTCAAAAATTTTCGAAGCTCGAGTCCTACACCATTAAGAAATTCGGACGGGAATGAAGCATTAGAAATGAATTAAATATAGTTCAATATCAGCTAAATGACAAATTTAGATCAATCTACGGAAGAGCTGTGTTATTAATATGAAATAGATTTGATTAGGGATTTTTTTGTGGCAGTTTGGTTGTTAGGAATGATCAAACTCTGAAAACAGAAGTTACTAAAAAAACTAATAAGCTACTCTTTAGGACAACTCTTTGTCATCGTGAGAAACAATACTTTGCTTGGTTGAAGAGCAGAGAAACAATATTTTGCTTGGTTGAGAGATGAAGCCACAGTGAGATGTGGGGATATGGAATTTAAATGCGGCTAGAGAGTTCATTCTCAGCCTGTCTTCCCGTGCACAATTTCCAATCACGAGCAGGGGTGGCTTTTCATTCTATGCGGTAGACGATCTTCGCACCAGGGAGGAGTTATTTCCGAGTACCAGGTCTTGCAGGGTGGCATATTATCAATGTTCACGGGCCCGCATTATTTTGTTCCTCTGGCTATTTCGGATGTAATTACCACATTTCCCTCTTTATTCTTCAACTTTCGTTGTTTGCTTTTACCTATGGTTCTCTTCCTTCGCCCCTTGGATCTGGTGACTTTGTTTATTTTCTTCATGGCTGTTTTTTCGAAGCTGTAATCTGTTTTAAAGGAGCTTGGGGATTCTTTATTTTCATTCAATGGATTTCGGGTCACTCCACCCTTGGGGTTTCCCCTCTCTGCAATTGGGTGATCAGTATTAGGGATCTAAAAGCAGCTTTTTCTGACATCAGCATATCTTCAGTGAACAGAATCTTGTTGTGATGCCCTCTCCAAGCAAGGCATGTCTCTTTTTCTCGGTTTTTTCCATTGTGAGTACTTTGCGGCTGGTTCGTTATTTGAGCATGGCTTTTTCGAATTTCAATAGGTGGTTTTTCTCTGTGGCTTCTCGTAAGCCTGTTATACGTTTCGATGTCCATTATTGTTTTCTTTTCTGATTTTGATGTCATCTAAGTATGCTTGCTTTCTGAGGGCTGCTCTGTTTTGTTTTTTTTAATGGATTTTGGTATTAAAGCTCATTGTTGAGCAACACTCATAAACTGTATTTGATCCAAATAAATATAAAACTCTTAAACTGTATTTGATCCAAACAGATGTAAAACTCTTCTTCAAATTAGAATGGTTCTGTTTTTTTCATCAGAAAAAAAAGAGCTTGCTGTAGTAGCTGCTTTGTTTGGGATTTTCTCGTATGTTGGTTTTCTTCGTTCACTAAATTCTTCCCATCTCCGCCTCTGCTCTGCCCCATGCCCAACGACTTCTTATTCTAATATACTAATGGTCTCCCTTCTCTCCTTATTGAACACTTTAATTATCCCCGGCATCAACTTTCAATGCATTGACAATGAGCAAGAAGTTAGAAGGGGTTTCTTGTTTTAGGATATAGTGGAGCAACAGTGCTTTGCAAGTCAATATAATACTAAGACTCCACAGGAAATATAAGATGAAATCACCCGTGGAATGTGACATAGTTATTGAAAGAGAATGTTTAACTAACTTTGACGTGTTTGGGAAAATGGTTGAACTAATACTAGATATTCAGATGCTCCAACCACTTAGAGTGGATCTAATTGTGTCTTGGTAGACCGAAATGAAGTCAAAAGGAAATTTTTGTAGTAATAAATTATGTTACATGAGTTTTTGGTGGAACTTGGGTACAAGAATTTGGAATAGATTTCCTCAAAATTTATAGAAAATGGTCAATCCAGAGCCTTAATATCTTATAATAATAAATTTAAAAAATAATTATATAATTATATAATAATAAAAAAATAATATTAAATCAAAATATTGAAATATTAAGTCAATTTAATATATAATAATCAATATATAATTTTGTGCAGTAATATTATATAATAAAAAAATTGGAAAAAAAAAGTTAATTATAGTTTATATAATAACAAAATTAATATTAAATAAAATATTCAAATATTAAAGTTAATTTAAATATATAAATAATCAATATATAATTCTTTTTTATATATAAATATATTCTCTCAGTGTCTCATTCCTTAAGTTTATCTCTTTTATATAGATAACAACTTAGATCCATCTTAACTCCCAATCTTTCAAGCGTATAGAGGGATCAAATCTTACTAGGTGCAAACCTCTTTTTTGAGTTCAAAACTTGAGAAAAGGTTTGCACTTTGAGAGATTTGATCCCTGTGGGCGCTTGATAGATCCGGAGTTAAGATGGATCTAGGCTTGTTTCAAAAATATAACAAACATATGATTAATTTGATCAATAATATGTAAATTCATCTAATTTTAATATAATCATTTTAAATATGCTAATTATGTCTCACATTAATCTGGTCATTTTAATTTTAATTTTAATTTTAAATTTGCTTAATTATTGTTGAGATGATAAATATTGCTAATAACTTTAATGATGAAAAATGATAAAAATTTTGAATGTAAACTTACAATGTAATAGTGGTGAATGATAAATAATGTGAGTAATAACGATATAGTCAATTAGGAATAGTTTTGATTGTCATTAATCTCAAACTATTTTATTATATTATTCTTATTGTCACCCTTGTTACTTTTGTCATCTTTTCATATCGATTATATGAAAATGACACATTAAATTGTAAACCATTTAAATCTTTAGCTCGATTTATTGTACTAAACATCATGCCTTGTCTCTCTTTCTCTCCAATATTAATAGGTTGAATTACTATATAATGCAAAAAGCAATGTACATTGTCAATAAATTTTTGTGCTTACATTGAAATCAATGCACGATGTTAATCCAATCACATTAAAATTAATGTACCATCATAGATTCAGTTACATCAAATCAGAAATCAACATCTACAGTCAAATCAATGCATCTAATGCAAGTAATCAAATAAGATTAGAAAACAACATTTACATGAAATCAATGCATCTAATGCAAGCAATCAAATAGGATTATAAAACAGCATTTACATTGAAATTGATGCATCTAGTGCAAGTAAGCAAATAGGATTGTAAACCCACACCTACACTGAAATCATGCATCTAATGCAAATAAGCAAATATGATTATAAACCAACATCTATAATGAAATCAATACATCTAGTGCAAGCAATCAAATACGATTCGAAATCACCATTTACATTGAAATCAATGCATTTAATGCAAGCAATCAAATAGGATTGGAAATCATATACATTGAAATCAATGCATCTAATTCAAGCAATCAAATATTATTAGAAATCAACATCTACATTGAAATAAATGCATCTAGTGCAAGCAATCAAATAGGATTAGAAATCACCATCTACACTGAAATCAATGCATTTAGTGCAAGCAATCAAATAGGATTATAAATCATCTACATTGAAATCAATGCATCTAGTGCAAGTAATCAAATATCATTAGAAATCAACATCTACACTAAAATCAATGCATCCAGTGCAAGCAATCAAATAGGATTAGAATGACCATTTACACTTAAATCAATGCATCTAGTGCAAGCAATCAAATAGGATTAGAAATGACCATTTACACTTAAATCAATGCATCTAGTACAAAAAAACTTTTTCCTTCTCTCCCCCCTCCATCAATATCTATATCTCCCTCCATCTCTCCTTCTTTGCCTCTCTATCTCAACCTCCAGAACACACATGATACCTTGCTCCATATTTATCATTCTCTCTGTCCCTCCCTACCTCTCTCCATCTCTCTCTTCTTCCCTCTCTTCACTTTCCAACTATATCTCTATCTCCCTTTGTCTCTCTATATCATCCCCAAAAATTACACTATCTTTCTCCAATCTATCTATATATCCCTCCCTCCTCCTCTCCTTCTCTCTCTCCCCCCCTTTCTCTCCCTCTCCCCCACTTCTATTTATATTACCTTATATTGTCCTCTCTCCCTCTCTCTCCATCTTCCTTATCACTCCCTCTCTCTCTCTCTCTCCATATTTCTCTCTCTATTTCTTTATTCTTACCCCTCTCTCTCTCCCCCTCCAACTCCATCTCTCTTTTCCTTCCTCTCTCCACTCTCTCACATCCTCTCTCTCTTCCTTCCTCTTTCTCCCTTTCTCTCCCACTTATCTCTATTTCTGTCTCTCTATCTGTCTCTCCCTCTATCTCTTCACCCTTCAACTGTGTTACTATATCCCTCCCTCACTCCTCTCTCCTTATCTCCCCCATCCTCTCCATATCTCATTCTTTGTCTCTTTATCTCAACCCCAAACATACACACTCTCTCTCCATATCTCGCTTGTCACTCTCTCTCTCTCTCTTCACTTCTCACTCTCTATGTATTTCTATTTACCTCCTTCTCTCCCCCTCCAATTCCATCTCCCTATCCATCCCTCTCTCCTCATCTCTTCCCCCATCACTCTCCTCCTCTCTCTCAAGTTCGCTCTCTCGTACTTCCTCTCTCTCCCTTTCTCTCCTACCTCCCTCTCTCTTCCCCAATCACACACACAATCTCTCTTTATCTCTCTCTTCCCTCTAATCCTCTCTCTTCCCCCATCACTCTCCTCCTCTCTCTCAAGTCATGTCTCTTGTTATTCCTCTCTCTCCCTTTCTCTCCTACCTCCCTCTCTCTTCCCCCATCACTCTCTCTCTCTATATATATTTCTCTTTTCCCTCCAATCCTCTCTCTTCCCCCATAACTCTCCTCCTCTCTCTCAAGTCTTGTCTCTTATTCTTCCTCTCTCTCCCTTTCTGTCCTACCTCCCTATCTCGTCCACATCACTCTCTCTCTCTCTCTATTTTCTCTCCAATCCTCTCTATCTCTCACCCTCTTTTCCCTCCAATCCTCTCTCTTCCCCCATCACTCTCTCTCTCCAACTATCTTACTATATCCCTCCCTCTCTCTGTCTCTCTCCTTCTCTCCCCCTTCTCTCTACCTCTCCTTCTTTATCTCTTTATCTCACCCCTAAACATACACTCTCTCTCTCCATCTCTCCCTTGTCACTACCTCTCTCTCTCCACTTCTCACTCTCTCTTTCTTTCTTCTTCACCCCCTCTCTTACCATCCAACTCCATCTCTCTATCCTCCCTCTCTCCTCCTCTCTCGCAAGTCCTCTCTCTCATACTTCCTCTCTCTCCCTTTCTCTTCTACCTTCCTTTCTATTCCCCCATCTCTCTCTTTCTCTTTCTCTCTCTCTCTCTCTGCCCTCCAATCCTCTCACTATCTCCCTCATTTTCTCCTTCTCTCTCCCCCTCCATCTTTGTGTCTCCCTCTCCCTCTCTTACCCTTCTCTACCTCTCTCACACCTCTCTCTCTCTTCATTCCTCCTCTCCCCTCTCCTTTAGTTTATCTTCATCACTTTCTTGTCAGTGCCCCTATCTCTCCACCTCTATCTATTTCTTTGTTCTTCCCTCCCATATATATCTAGAGTTAATATATAGCATGATATATAATATAATATTATAAATAAAATATATGTATTAATCCAAAATTTTGACTTAATATATTAAATATTATAATATATTAAATGAACTGTTCAGATTATAATAATAATAATTTTATCTTTCATCTAATATTAGGGTAATAATATTTATTTGCAGGTATTAGCCCTATAGATCTTTAGCCTAAAAATAAAACCTTTTTTTTGAGTGTAGTAGGTTATAAAGAGGCTATGGGTAATAAAATTATTTTACTTTATTTATGATCTATGGTCTTTTTTTATATTTTATTTTATTTATCATCTCTCTTTATGTTATCGGTTTTGGCCCATAGGTTTGGCAATATCTAGATGTTTATTTAATAATCCTATCTGATATATTTTTATTATTTAGCAATACCTTTTTAGTACATATTTTATATTTATTTATTTACCATACCTCTTTTATAAATATGGTATTTGACCCATGGTATTAATAATTATTTGTCCCATATTTTCCATTGTAAATATAAAGAGAGGTTTTATTTTATTTACCATACCTCTTTTTTGAGCGTTCTAAAACATCTTTATATTTTAAATTTATATTGTGTTGATACATAATAATAATTAGATTGATTTTTAAATAAAGCTAGATTAAAAATGTTAAATTCTAAACAACATTACATTTACATTTACATTTACATTTATATGTTTCCCTGTCTACCCCCATACTTGGCTGTAGATCACCCCCATACTTGGTTGGGGAGCACCTCTGGGCACAAAAGTGTCAATTTCATTATCAGATCCAGCTTGAAAATACAAAGGAACAATTTTACATATGTTTCTCTAGTTATTCTTAAGAGAAAAATCAAAGCAAGTCTAATGTTTAAGCATTCACTGGCACATACAATATGCACACAAAATCTTATGTATATATATATATATCTCTTATATTATATATTATATATATATATATATATATATATATATAGTATATATATATATATATATTTATATATATTAAACGACAAAAAAAATACTCATCAGCGTGACATCCTAGATATCGCCTTTATGTTCCTTCAAGAGATTGCTCTTGTTCTCAATTAAGGATATCTGTGTTAAGGATGTGTTTGGCCAATGGTGTATTTGGCCTTTCTTCCTACAAAGGTTTCAACATAGGCTCATGTTTTGTGGGAAGTTGAGCATATTTCTCTACAGGCTTTGTATTCCCTAACCTCAAGGAACTCGAGAACTAAAAATAGTTTTCAAACCTCCGAAACTTTATGATTGCTCTGGTTTCTCAATTAAGGATATCAGTGTTAAGGATGTGTTTGGCCAAGGATGTGTTTGGCCTTTCTTCCTACAAAGGTTTCAACATAGGCTCATGTTTTGTGGGAAGTTGAGCATATTTCTCTACAGCCTTTGTATTCCATAACCTTAGGGAACTCCGGAACTAAAAAAAACAGTTTTCAAACCTCCCGAAACTTTATCCAGCTCCCGGTTGGAAAATAATATTACCATACAGTTCCAAAACTCCCAGAAACCCAAGAACCATTAAAACATGTTCCCAACTCTCAACTCTCAAGATATGAAAACCGTATGGGCTTTCCTTTGGATCCAATATGTTCTCTAAGTAACAACGAAGAGCCAATTGCTTTGGATGTTTCATACTCCAAATCTAAATGCCCATCAAAGTTATTTTGGTTTTTTAGGTTTCTTTTTGTCTAAGTTTTTATATGAAGTTTTGATTTACACATTATAAGAAGTTTTGATTTACAGGTTAGATGTTAGATTAAAGTTGTTTAGTATTACACTACATTGTCTATATTTTTTAAGTTGAAATTTAAAAACACATCATATTGGCATGTAGAAACACCCTTCTTTTTGCCGCTCAAACGACCTACCAAGTAAAAACAAAAATATATTAAGATGTCTTTCTTTAAATATTAATGAGAATTTTACACTCGAAAAATTATATATTATAATTGTTTCATAATTATATATAATTGTTACTTTAAAAATAATTGATATAAGCAACAATCATTTAATAATTTTTAACGTCTTGATGTAATTGTGGTTAATGTGTTATATTTGTATTCATAGTAAACAAATATGGGTTATAAATTCAATATGTTTTATGTACTAATTAATTTATCGGTAAGGTTATCAATATCTCTCAACAACACAAATTAAGTCTAATTGTTCAAAAAACAATATTAAATTTTATTAAGTGGTAAATATATTTTATAATAATTAAATAATAAATTTCACTATATTATATTGGACCTTGTTCTAAACTCTAGATATTTTGATTTTACCAGTTTTCTTTTGTCAAATTTTGAATTTGATTGTTTTAAATTGGGTTTTGACTAATATATATGGATTCATGACCCTGAAAAAACTTTGGTGGGCACTTAGTTGTGAAAGAGTTCACAACTCAACTTGTGATTTCCAATAAATCCCTATTGAATTATAAGATAAAATTTATAATGAAAAATAGACTTGAAAAATCTTAAACCTCTAACCTATAGAATTATCTAGGTTACATGTATAACATTAACAATTATTATAATATATAGTTAATATTAAATAAAATAAAAATAAAATATTAAGTTAAATAAAAATACAATGTTGACTATAATATAAAATATAAATGATTATACATGTTGGGTTAGTTTTAAGTAAAAGCATTATAAAATATCATTAACATCACTTTCATTATGTGCATTATTTTCATTTTTGATATTACAACCCAATATAAAAGCTTTCACTTTCAAACATAGATAAAATAGTTTAATTTCTATATGAAGTAACATAATTTTATATCAACTTAAAAAAAAAAGTGTTTCAATAGATATTTAAATAAACTAAGTGAATATTTATGTTAATTAATCTATGTCAAAATCATTCGCATATCCAATCTATATCTTATATAGTACTATATATGAGAAAAAAATGAGAAATTAGTCTTAATATTGATTATAATAAAACGAAAGACATGTAATTCATTCAATTTTAATAGAAATTAATATTAGCATTTTTTAAAAAGTAATTAATAATTAAAAAATTCAATGTAGGTTTATTAATGAAATATTTTACATATGTTAGGTTAAGTAATATTGACATGAATTTAAAATATATTAATAACACCAAAATATTTTAATAGAGACAATATAGTCCATAAATAAAATATCAAATCTCTGTAAAATACTTCAATGATGTATATATTATTTATTCTTAAAAAAACTGTGTATCTGTTATAAAAAGTAATTGAAAAAAATATTGTTTTATGGTTAAAACAATTTAATTAGTCTTCTTATTCTACATTTTGGCTCTTTTTCAACTTTATTTTTTACTCAATTTTGTCTTGAACAGATATTTGTTGGAATTGCAAATTTAAGTTGTGTACTCTATGCAATCCAAGTGCTAGAGAAGATTTTCAAGGCACTGAATCCATTTATGAATTCAAAGATGTAATTTAAATAATGAAACAATATAATTGGAATTTGTATTATATAATATATTATATATATATATTTATATATATATTAAACACATACAAGGATCAAATATCTACAACTTCAAACCTTTTTCGAAGTTTTACACTCTAAAAGATGTTTTCATCTCAAAATATTTGATCGCGCTTGGGGCTTACTAGCTCCTTGGATAAGATGGATCTATACTGGTTATAATATAGGAGTAGCCAACTATTATACTTTTTGACTTTTTTTTACTTTTTGGCCAGAATACATAAACAATTTTTTTTTGACAAAATCTTGAATTTTAATTCTCTAAAATGCATTTTTTGAATGTATAAATGGATTCAGGGGCTTGTCATGAACCAACGGATTTGTGCAGATTACATAAATAAAACTAACAAATATAATAAATGTCTATTGGATATGCCCACAAAATACACACATATACATTTAACAGTGGGAAAACCTATCATAACTTAGTTGACCTATCATAAGCACTCAACTTGTGTGGATTACATTATTAAAAATAACAAATATAATAAATCTATAGTAGATATGCCTAGAAAATACACACATACACACACATATTAGAAATTTGAGAGATTTGAGAGAGCAATTAAACACACAACCAATCACACTCTTTATCAGTATTGAGCACATAAAAAATTACATATATAGTTGTAGATCACCAACTTCTAGATGATAAGATCTAAAGAAGGTGGATCTATGACTCATAGACAATACACACATATAGGAAATAACTACTTCTAGAATTACACCGAGGGACTCACAATGACAACCTATAATACACATGACGCACATGACATAAAAGTATTACTTCCAACACCCTCCCTTAATGCTTACATGTAGCAAATATAGAAAACACACATTACAACAACAAATAAATCTCTGACATATTTGTTTGATATGGTTGTCACTATGATCCGGATTTAAACAGGAACGCAATAGATTACAGAGATAACCATAAATACAGAGATGCGATAACCATAAATCAAGAGATGCAGCGGAAATAATACTTCATTGAATTTATGGAAAATACTGAAATATGCTTACAACCAGAATTGGAAATAACCCAGCTAGGGCGATGGTAGCTTATCTCTGAGAAGAGATGTGCGGCTACATGCCTCTGAACT